>JXSR01S009025.1:226573-242569 GCA_000969725.1 Ophiothrix spiculata
AGGCAAGAAAACCAAAATAACGAGAGAGAATGCCAGTGAAAAATAATGAATATTCCCCGTCTAGTCTTGATGTAAACTAACTACGAAATGATTTAGTCGGAGTCTTTCCACTACGTTACGTATTTTATGGATAGACGTATTTGTCTGTCTGCATGGCACAAGCCAGCCACGCGACCAACTAATTAACATTTTTGAGCTGCGGATGAATTCTTTGTACTGGGTGATGCGGCATATATAAAAATCTCTATATCACGAAAATACTGTATTTCAGTTCGGTACGACAGGCCATGTACCAATGTATTCCTGAGTTGAAATATAGTAGGAAGTCGACAAATCTGTTTTAGTAGAAACCCCGTCTTATCAGTTCAAGATTTTCTGCCATTTATTTGGCAGTTGCAAGACCTGCTATAATTTTTTGCTACACATTGCACCACGGAAGTATTGAAAGGGCAAGTGTTCTCGTGCGTGTTGGCCTGGCTGCCTCGTTATAACAACTGCGCCTGCTGCTGGGATTTATTTGTGGTATCACGTTTTATTTCTGCAAAATTTCCTCATTTGGAATAAGACAATTGGATAAACGCCACAGATAAGGGAACTTAATAACTGAACCAGGCTTTTTCAAGAATACAGTAAGGTAAGCATTCTAAAGAAATCATGTAAAAACATTTACAGACAATTATAATTGTCAATTGGTATTGCCCATGCAATATGCAGTACAAGAAAAACGTGCATGAGCTTGCGCTCAGCTGATGTTAAGTGAATAAGTGACAATGAGAAATTGACGTCTTCAGAGGTCGACCATGTTTTATAATAAAGCGTTAAATGTGCTCAACAGATGGAAAATATTTTAAGCAAAATATTGTACAAAAGTCTTCACTTGGGGTTCAAATCTATATTTGTGATTAAAATTAAATGCAACCATTTCCCAAACCATTTCCTCAAGACGACTAGTGTTTGACACCAGGAGCATTTTGCCCATGCGTTTTGACATGTATTTCAATGTCTCATACTCCAGGACATGAGAAAGTACATAACGTAAAATAGACAAATGTTACTTTTTAGTAAAAATTAAATTTGCACTAACATTATTGTGACACGAGTGACAGAACTTTGAATTAAATGCCATACCAATATTAACATCAAATGACATGCCATATTTAACCGGGGAAATGTCATTGAATCTGAAAAATTGTTAATGTTGTCATTAACAAATAATTGATCTAAACAATAATTGTACAGCTAAAAATGAAGTGGGAAAATACCTTATAATATACCTTTTATTGTTCTTTTTCAAACCCATAAAATGTGAAGTACAATATGTTTTCCGTGTAGATCGAATTTTGGTGTCAGGAGTGGGATCCAGGAAATTGGAATCTAAAAATGTGACAATACCAATACCACATGTAAAATAAATTAGAATGCAGAAAAAAGATATGTTCAAAAATCTTAAAACGTGGTTCGCAAGCTATTTGATTTCGAAAATTAACTCCACTTGCACTGCGAAATTTTGATTTAATTTTTACAGTCCAAAAACACTTATACGCTTTTCAAGTGAGGAATGCATTGGGGTCAATGGTGTGTTAAAAACAACCCAAACATCCCACGTGCTTCGCGGCTTCTGAAAAGACTTGTTTTGTCTGCAAAGAAACCATTGAATCAAAAAACACGTTGATTGAATGGATCGATTTAATTTATCTCTTTACACCCGCGAATGATTTGACAGCAGTCGCGTGCCCGAGCTGTCAATCAAAGCCCAAAGTAGTCCCCTGTTGCGCGCCCTATGTTGCTCCATGTAGCAAACATTGCAAAGGTGTGCAAAGACGTGCGGGTATCAATTTTCAAAGCCCCAGGTAAGGCTAAGGAATTATTTAATCTAAATTGCTGATTTGGTTAAAGGGGTTGGTGACAAAAATGGGTTTCCTAAACATTCGAAAAAGTAGAAGTGGACGAGGAACCCAAAATTTTACAAATGTCATTTGGCTATTTTGAGTAGAAATAAAGTTCCATTCATTCAATTTATCTCGCTACAGGTGTGTGCATTCAGCGAGGCACGATCTCGTGACCATATCATTATCATGCAAATATATTTCAAAACCATATAGATTTTAGTTTTGGTATAAATTTAATATTAAAATGTGAATAGCGAGCGTTTAAAACGAGAATCATTATGTTGGACCGAGAATTGTAAAAGTTTCGGAACTACGTTACAACAGGGGATGGGCACATTTTATAAATTTGTGGTCGGTGAAAAGTCCGGATTCCCACGATACGAGCAAAGAAAGCAAAGTTGTCATTTCTCGGAAGATGGAATGAAAAGAACGGTGGAATACTGTAATTAGGGAAATTTGTACTTGGAAAATATGCCAAAAGAGCACAAGACTAAAGCCGGTTGGCCAAGTATTCAACCTTACCCTGCACCGGTTTCATCAGCTACAATTTTTCCCTATGAAATGATGGCAAGAAACCCGGAAAAGGATTCGTACCAACCACTACAACAAGTACAATCAACATGGGAACACAACGACGATTATTACTGGTAAAAATGTATTTGGCATGTATGGGTGGTCGGATTTTTTTTCCCCGCATAAACTTTTAAATAAAATGTGTAAGAAAAAATGACAAAGCAACCACATTTTGATTCAAGTTGCATATGATAGGATTTTAATTGGAAAATTCTTGGCCTAATCTATGTAATACCTGAGACGAAAATACCTGTTGACGACCAGAAAGTGTTAATTTTACCAGAATTTCTGGATGTCATACACATAAATCATTACATGAAATATGGCTGCCTAAAGTTCAATACATGCAGAACTTGCGGTCAGATCATTCAAGATCTAGCTCTTGTGACTAATTGCCATTGAAAATCGGTATTTCGTAAGAAAATGCCCTTTTTTTCCTTATCAATATGGAAAATGTCTGAAATGGAATTAAAAATAATTTCTGGTGTAGGTAGATGTTATAAATTTAATTGGAATGGAAGGTTGGGGGAATTAATAGTTCCTGGGTTGATTAGAAAACAACTTCCTGTTAAAAGGCTAGGAACATCTACTTTCCCATTGCATTGCCTATATATACAATGACAAAGTGATTTGGAATTTGGTGTATTATGTCAACTACTCAAATCCTATAAAATGAAGAGACATATGACATGAATGCTTGGTTTTGACATCTTTGCCAATGTCTAGAACATTGCTCTGTAAAGTTTATAAATAAAAATCTATAACTGGAACTTTGCAATTCTGTATCTGTAGGCTGCCCTATTTGGTAGTCGGCAGGGTAGATATCTTACTACATTTCACTAACTTTTTACGAGCGTAAACCAATTAGTTACATACAGGTTTTTAATGTCCACCCTATACTATCAGATTTGGGACCCTAGATTCTGACTTGACGATAGACGGCAGAATTTTATTGTGAGGCTTTTTGTAGTGCAAGCGGCAGCGCTGGGGAACCAGCAACCTCAAGATTACAAGTCCGATGCTCTAACGACGTGCGATTTTGCGACCATTACCAACGGTTTTCAACAGGCATCGTCTTGATATTGGTTACATCACAAAATTATGTCTGCTCTGTAACGCTATAATAATGTTCAGCGCAACCCTGTCCCAAGTATGTTAAAACTTTGGAAAAACTATTGCCCAGTGTCTTATTTTGGCTAGGAGTTGAGTGTCAACCTTAAATTCCAATCCAATATCCAGTTATGCCAAGCTCATAAGTGGCAATCTGGCCTGCCTTTAACGTTTTTGGACTTGGGCTAATATCTTGATATTTCACTTGTTAGAGTATGTTGTTACCAAGTATCCATTCCAAATTCGGCAATGCCGATTTGCAGCATGTCAAAAAGATCTATTCTTATGAAATCAAACTTGCCCATAGGATTTTATAGGCCTAACCAGAGAGGTGCTATTGGCATCTCTCTGGCCTAACAACATGAACAATAGGCAAAATGTTGAAATGGTGCTATGAAATGGCTGTCATACTGCAACTATGATTCTAAACACGATTTTAAACTTATTTTCCCTTCCCAAGGAAAGTGAATTTCAATGAACTATATAATTGTGTTCAGCACAATATTTATGTTAAGTAGTTAAAAAAAGTAGAATATCTGCATTTTTGATATGCAAAATCTGTTGAAAAGTTAAAAAGGCCAGCATTATGTTTGAAAAATTGAAGAACAATTTTCATAAAATGTTCGTTGGGAATAAGGAGTGAAATACAAAACAATGGTTAAAATACCAACATATTGAATTTAAGACACAATATCTAACTGGCTTTTTCTTGTAAGGGGTGTTACCGTGTTTTACTCTGGAATGCTCAATTGTTCTAGGTGAGCAAATTTATTTAAGCTCTTAGAATGTGAGATTTCCCATCTGTTAGGGCCAAATTGTTCTTTTGAGCTACCAAATATTTGGTGCAACGAGTCTTTGTTATCTTATAATCTGATATATATAGTTCCAATGTATTAATAACGGAGGCTTAGTGATGAAAAATCAAGACTACCACATTGAGGAGTATTTGGTGAAAATGTTTGGTGATTTACTACACCAATTATCAGTTATTGATTAGAAGATGCATTGGAATTATATTGCTAGATTATAAGATAACAAAGACTTGTTACACAAAACATTTGGTAGCTCAAAAATAACTATAATTTGACCCTTATTGCTTTGAGTCTTTGTTTTGCTTGGGTGCTTCGCCTGAATAGCTTCAGGAGAACCATTTAATGCTCGCCTGGAAATTTCATTCCCTGAAAAAGACTCGCATGTATCAATCCTAACCAGCAGGGCTAGAAAATTCGGCAAGAATCCGAGAATCCATTCTCACAGATTCCTCCCCTAGAGGATTTTGGATTCTTGTAAAGTGAGACAGACACATTGTGTTTGAATGTAAATAATTGAAAAATTCTTGCAAAGATTCTCCCTAGTAGATTTAAAATTCTCGCATCAGTGAACGAATATCTAGTCCTGCAGTGGTCAATCGCAATAATTGGGACATATATCAATACCATGCACTAGCCTAGTGTGGTAAGGTTTGGTGATTTAATGATTATTTGAAAAACTGGCCTTTTTTGCCACAGTTTACCCTACCTATTTCGATTTACATGTATCACAAGGCAATTTATAAAATTAAAACCTAGTCTTGTTCATGAGTGACCATGTTGTCATTTTATCCCGAAGCCAAATATGTCTTTGCTTCATAATTAGACTGATTTGCATAATGTAATGGCACAATGCATTAAACAACTGTATGCATTTTAAGTACCCATTTTCGTGTTTGATAAGCTGTTTAAAAGTCGGCACACATTGGAGAATTTAGATGATGCCATCATGAGAAAACCCAAGTCCAAAATAAGATTTGAGGCAGGAGAGGATGGGAAGAGGCAAAATGTGGCTTTGGTAGGGAACTACAGATCGTTTTCAGTTTTTGGCCTGAATTCATTTTTATTTACAATTTCGAGAGTTTTGTAACCTCAAATTTACACATTAGTAGGTTTAAAAGATGGGGGACCAGGTAGGGCAGACTGTCCTACTTGAAGCTTGTCAGTGGGAAATGTTTGGGACCCAACCTATGGGGAAAAGAGGGCAAAATAAGTAAATGTGCAAGAAAGAAGGGTAAAATTAAAAATCTAGCGGGTAAATAGTTGATGGAAATTAGACCAAGGAGTCTTTTCTTTACTGGTCAGTTTTCAAAATTGAGTAAAATTTGGTTTTGTAAGAAATTAGGAAAAAAACAATGTGTCAGGAAAAATCAGGAGAAAATACTTTGCTACACCTGAGTAATTTCTCTTATACACCACTTGTTTCACACTATTTGTTTATAGCACAATTTGGATAATTTTGTGAGATTTCATGTTTCAGGCACCAAAAATATGTTAAATAATAACTTTGTGGGGAGGGCATCACAGCAAATCTGGGTCATCAGAGGCAAAATTCATTTTGGCTTCCCCAAGTTTCATTCCATAAGTGTGTTTGCATTGACAAATAATTTGTTGGTACATTTAAGAGATGGATATATCATGACTACCAGTATTAAATTGATAAAAACAAGGAACACCTAAATTTGCTTTTTCAACTTGAAAATTTGTTATATATGCAAGTCTTGAGTTAATGAACCCATCAAGCATCTCACTCTTGCTTGATGGGGTTATTTTATCTTATCTAGAAACTGATTGTTTACAAATGGGGAAATTGTAGCTCAACTTATGTCCGACTCCAAAGAGTTAAGTCTTATTGTTCATACACAATTTAAAGAGAGCTGATTGCACTTGTGGAAACTTATGAGCCCATATTCCAGAAAGGGGTTTAGCTAAACACGGTTTTAACTGAACATCAACTGCCCAGAATGATACGAACTGTTGCAGTTTTCAAGTGGAAGAGTTCAATGAGCCATGCTGTAGACCGTCGAGAAATGAGGACCATGACCTGTAGACTTTTATGCTCAATTTAGCTAAAGAGTTTCAAAAATATGATTTGAAATAATAAATTTATGTGATTACAGAAGTAAATCGTAAAATCAATGCAACAAATTTCAAGAGAATGAATCTTTTTTGCATGTATTTTTAAAAAGCTTCAAAAGAACAATACCTATTGATGAAGAGCTACCATTGCACATTGCATTCCTCAAAAACCAACAATGTATTATAATTAATGTTGCATCCATTTCATAAAAAATTTAGGCGTATTGATTCAAGTATTGATAATTTACAGAATTAGTTCTTTCACAAATGTAACCAAGTCCATGGATTGCAATAATTGCTCATCATTTGAAATAATCCTTGGTGACAGAAAAATGAGTCATTCGTTGGATTAACAGTGGTTGAAAATTGGAAATCGTTGTCTAGAAATAAAGCCCTTTAGATCCCCGTGGTCTGGTAACCCCAATCTGATCTGAGCTAGCCAAGTTAAGACCAATTTGGTACGTTGACAAGGGGTGTGGAATCAATGCATACTCTTGAAAAAGCATGGGTGTAAATAAAGAAGAGATGGTGGGGTGAAATGAGACATTAAAAAAAAAATCATGATCAAGTTTACTTCTAGATTGCCAGTCTGTTATGTTAAACCAAGGAAAATATTTACAGGCTCAAGCAACCCAGATTTTTCATTTTTAAAGAATTTAGTGAAAACTTATATTTTGGCTTTTCTAATTTTTGGATTCAACAGTTTTATTAAAAATATGTTCATTTCAGTTTCATCTTGTTTTTTCATTAGTGGTAGTGGGCCAAATTTCAATCTTGTTAACGAACACATTGAATGAAGAATTTAAAATGGGGTCTGGCAAAACTGGTTTTAGTAAGTCAGTGAACGTGCATTTTCCCTTGAAACATAATACAATGCTAATTGCTATCCACAAGGATTTCAATTAAAAGTATTGGCATCAAATCCAATAATAAATTGCACATGACATTTGATGTCACAAATTGGGAAAGCGTAAGTGTTTTCAATGTTTAATTTTTGCCATATTTTGACAATGTTTACATGACAATGCAATTTCATTTTTACAACATGTACAGATTTGTACATCCATTTTGTGTTTGGCAAGACTTGTGTTAAAGCATTTTATTCAATATGTCTGAATTTAACTGTAGACATAAATAAATGCCCTTGGTAACACTACAAAATTGTTATGGGAAAGCACTGAATCAGGAAGTCCACATGATCAGTAAATTGCTGAAGTCGAGACTTGAGGGAAGACGTGCTTCCTTCCTGAACAGCCTCATACTAGGGACACGGTTTGCTTGACCTTTTAGGCATTTGTTAGTGTTGGGAGTGTATCATTCCTAGGGACACAGTTCAGTTGACCTCTTGGATATTCATCCATATTGACATTGTTTAATGTTGTGAGCAAAAAGTGGGCATATGCAAAATTGTGATTTAATATAAATTGATTCCAAGTTAATATTTTGATCCCAAAAATTAAATGAAAAATCATAACGTCACTAAGTCTGAATGAAATTTTAGTTTTATTACAAAATATTTTGCATTTGGGAAAAATTCTATTAATAATAGTAAATTGTAATATTAAAATGAATTAAAAAATATCAAAATATGCCTCCTTCATAAAGGAAGCCTGCAAACAGTATCTATAATCTTCAATGTCTAGTTATCTCTTGTGTATATGCCCGGATTTTGTGTCTGATAAGGAAGTTGGATATGTTGTCCTATTGGTTTGGCTTTGGATTGTTTTTTTCAAGTGGAATGATTTGACTCATAGCTTAATTCAACAAATATAATATCATAAAGTGAAAAACAGTGTAATGAGCTTGTTTTAAAAGTTTTTAAGATCATTTAGGCACTGTACAGAAACTGCAATATTTACGCATTTTTAGGATGCCATTTTAATAACTCCAAGCCATCAAAGAGTTACTGGGGAGAGTCAACTGTTTGAGAAATTTGAAGAGCTGTGAGTAGGATTTTGAAATTGAATCGAGTGAGAGGACGTTTTGCCAGGGAGTGTTCCCATTAGATTTGGACTTCGCACCAAATAATTGTCATGATATCAAACTGGCAATCACGGATCACAGATGACAACCTCTAAACAAACTGAATAAAACTAGAATAAATGAACATAACATGTACACGCTCAAGCTTAAAGCAATACTAAGTGTTAAAAATGAAGCACCCACCGTCACCCATGATTTTTTGGGCTTAATGGGTTTGTTTTTGGTAAATATGAATACCCTCCAAACGATTTGGCTTAAAGATGCTTACTTTTTCTGTTATGGCCATTTGTTAAATTAAATTAAATTCGGGATCCCGGATTTAATTCCACATGTATTAGTATAGGAAAGCATGCATGTGCTTTTTAACCATTATTTGGTGACAAAACAATTTTTTTCACAAAATACACTTGACAACGCTTTTAGATGGTCACATTCCATTTTCCTTGGTTTTTAACAGCCTTGCACCATATTTTATTTCACTCCTTACTTTTAGCAGGAATACAGTTTTTCAAACATATATGGAGAGCAGTTGTTACTGCTCTATGGCTCTTTTCACCCAGCTCCCACCTCTCAAAAAATTCTTTGGGTACATGTTTCTATTTCCTTTGTAACAGCACTTGTATAGTTTGTTCTTTGAAATCTACATAAATCTGTAATGCAGTGAATGATACCCGGAACCATGAAAATAATCTTTGGAAACTAGATGCGTTGTCTGTATCATACAAGTTTTGATTACACAACTAATGGAACTCTCATACTGTGTCATTAATTATGCATTGATATTACTTAAGCCCTGTACTCCCCATCTTTTAAAATTGGATGTTTTGCTCCCACAGACTGTTCAGGTGAGCCATGGATTCTGGGTGAGCTGTGTGTTGGGATGTGGTGGGCGAGACCACCTTGGGAGACCTAGCAGTTTAAATTTCCAGCTGGCATTTTGTTAATTTGAAACGCTTGTCAGTCCAGTCACAAAGGTTACAAAATGAAGAACTTGGAAAATTAAAAATTGGCAATTATCACAAATTGCGCGTAAATTTCGCCTAGCACAAATTGCACATAAATTTTGCCTGGCACAAGCATGTACCGGTACATAACCTAACCTAGAGATCACCTAGTTGTGATGCATTATAGACAATTATTTGAATTCATTCAATTCATTGAATCTGCCAAGGAATTTTTATAGGGGATCCGGAACTCGCCGCCATTTTGATTTCGCCGCTGTGTAAATCCTATGGGGCGCCAGCCATCTTGGATTGTTGCTCATGGAGAGGATGAGTTATTGTACCTCGGGCATTTTACAGCTCCACGTGCCACACTTAGTGTCTTCGCAATGGATTAGCAGGACAAGATGGCAGAGAAAAACGGTTCCCCTATAAAAATTCCCTGGAATCTGCACAGCTATAAAATCTTTCAATCCACTAATATACCAAACCCACATAATTTGGCAAATATGTATGCGTTTGAAAAACATTTGCTTTACCAAGCCTCCTACAAGGCACTAGATTGAAATCTGTTATTCAATGGAACTGCAAATGTAATACTAAAGTGCAACTGAAAATTTTGTCTTCAGGAAGTATGATTTTTCATTGTAATCTTTGTATAATCATAGTCAATACCCTAGTGAAACAAGTATATTATTCTAGGGTACAATTTGTTGGTATAGCTACTACCAGATCTTTTCAACATAATTTTCCATGCGAATATAGCTGATATTAACCCCAATTCACTACTTGAAAACGTTCAAAATGGAAAGAAGTTAAACCAAATATGTTTTAGCAGATAAAGCATGTTTGTGGTGCATTTGAAAGATGGGAGTGGAGCGTCTTTCACTGACACACATCCCATTGGCAATACAATCTTCCATTTAACAAAAATATATAATTTTGTGACTAGTTTGCCTTGACACAGTAAATGTGGTGGTGAATATATTACAATGAAACATAATACGATTTCCATTTTGGTATAAAATCCCACGAGTCGTTATTCACTACTCGAGAACGACGAGTACCAGTTTTATTTTGGAGTATGCTCTTGCAAGTACACGACGGTGTCACTGAACAGATACATTCAGCTCGAGGCATGCCAGGAGAATTAGTGGTAACCGATGTATCATGTTCCCCGCCATTGTTTCATTTGCATTTTATTATGATAATTTGTGCTATTTTTAGTAACAAAACAAATTCAAATTGGGCTGGTGTTTTGGAATGGATATGATGCGAAAGATGTTGATTAGGAAGGTTGAAGAAAGCGGTACCATATTTGAAACAATTTATATAAAAAACTGAAATCTTTTCAATTGACTTTTGCCAAAATGTTAGGAAAGCTTATAAATATGCCCTCTCACAGATATGAATATTTCGGAAAATATTGATGGTCACTATGGCACGAAGACACTGCCTCAAGCTCGATCTCCCACAGGTTCTGTCCTGTCCCCCTCGCAAGATTCTGTCCCTGATCCCCCTTGAAAAACACAGATTTTAGCACCAGTAGCACCCTAGTAACCTTTAGTACCTCCCCCCCCAAAAAAAAAAAAAAAAATTATGTTGCTACCATTTGCTAACCTCTTGCATCTTAAATTATTACATTGCATTGGAGCACAATTTCAGGACAACTCTGGGAAAATGTCACATGGCCATGGCAATAAAGAAACGTTACATATAAACACAATAATGTTACAGATTGAATGGTGGTATTGTGTTTGCAGAAAGGAAGCCATAAGTCGGAAGTAAAGCCAGATCCTAGCTCTTAATTGTATGGTAATTTATCTCTCTGGCGTTAAGTGCTCAATTATGAAAAATATGTGCAAAGTGTTTGGCTTCATTCTGCAGTAAAAATAGAACACACAATGTACATTAGCAGTGGAATTTATTGAATGCGATCCTTTTGAAATCATTTTTTCCCCGTGATGACCTTCATATATAGGTCTAGTTCATTAGACTTTGAAATCCACATTTACAAATGGTTTAATTTGATAATGTTCAAATACTTGTTTGGGGGTATTTTTAGCAAATATAAGTAGCATGTTCTCGTTATAAATTTTACTCATGATGTAGATTTATCTAGTGGGACCTTTACTTAAAGAGGGCCACTATTTGAGACCCAATCAGTTATCACAACCATTTGCCTTTGTTTGCTCAAACCTTTGACCATATACTCCAATTTAGAATTCAAGGTTGTAATATTCCATGAGAGCTTCCCAATGAACTTGGGTGGTATAAGCAATCAGAGGGACTAAATGAATTACCCAAAGACATAACCAGTTGTTTGCAGTAATGCTCGATTTCACCTGATGTAATTAGGGAGGCTCGTTATATTCCACTAGACTACAGGAGTTCCTCAAATATGAGAAACTTGTGTAAAAACTGGCAACATAAGAAACATTTTGTTACTGTGATGTTTTAAAAACAAAGTAATTCAAATATGAGAGACTTGTGTAAAAACTGGCAACATAAGAAACATTTTGTTACTGTGATGCTTTAAAAACAAAGTAAATCAAATTTAATTTTGAAATGATGCAAAAAACTGGGTTTGTAGGCTTCCATTATTATACAAGACCAGAGCAAGAACGGTATTATTACCTATAAAATTACTGAAAGTGAAACCTTGGAACAGCGAGCAATATTTCACAAGTCCCAGTATTGGCAATAAACCAGTTAACTTATATGCCCCAAATACTTGTACGACAGTCATCCAAAAAGTTCATCTGCGTCGAATATGAATTGAATTCATAATTCTACACCCCGATGCCATATTCCTTTTCTAATTATTCACCAAAGGCAATGCAATATTGCGAGGTTTCCCATATCCAACACAGTGCACTATGGGGTGACCTCGTGCTGTATTGATCGCGTTTTATGCAATATAAAGCCAGGGCGATTGTTTCGGGCTAAAACATGATGGAAATGGCTAAGACTGTTGGAAATATGGTTCATCTCACATTGTGAAAGAAGCTTGAGACTGAAAATCATTGCATGGTGGTTTGATGGTAGTTGGCAATTCAATTTCAAACTGTATAATGTAATGTCAATGTTCACATTTTAAATTTAGATCTTTTGGTTGCAAAGATACTTGGAAATTCTGACGAAATTGTAAGGCAAAATCTTGTTTCTGGTATACTCTCCGTGAATATTTTTAGTGGCGAGATGAGAAGCCAAATTTTCCCTTAAAAAAATAATAAAAATAGTTTGTCCTTGTCAAATTCGGACTCATAGAAATTGCTATTTCCAGCCAAAAATTTATCGAAACAAAGTACTGGAAACAGAATTTTATTTTTGTTAGGCCTTAACTTGGTTCATTTGGAGAAATACACAACTTGACTACGTATTCTCATGTTTCCTCTCAGCTTATCTCATTTTCCCTTCAATGAATAAGTGTTACATTTCCCCTTCAACGAAACTTAAAAATAAGCCTAGATGTGGATCATCAAAACTTGCATTTACAACATTTTTAGGTGAAATAACCCTCCTACATTTATTAACACTTTGTAGAATTGACTTAAAGTACCGAGATTACAAAGAAGAAAATGTCCCTTGTATAAATTGGAATACAAGACTCCAGTACACGATGCACCATATATTTCACCATAGGATTCCCAGTAGCAAGCATGTGTCAACTTGCAGTCTCTCCATTTCTATGGTCTGTCCTGTACAATTCGGGTTTCTAGGTTGACATGTTCATCCTGATTTTCGTCAGCTGTTTTCTGAAAATCAACTTTTTTCCTCAAATTAGTGTTTTTATGAATTCCGAGCATCTTGTCATAATCGTATTGGATTTTTATTTGCAGCGTATTGCAAATACGCTGAATTTTGGATTTTTAATTTTCGTACTACGATTTTAGAATGTTCATGTACTTATATTATGCACATATATTGTATACACAGGAGAGCCTGTTTGCGATTTCCCCATTTTGCTGGCATTCCAACCCTCTAAATTAGGCTGGCAAATTTTCTGTGATTTAAAACACCAAATTTGATTTTCAGGTATGTAATTTTGCATGGGGAAAATTACATGTAGGGCCAGCATTTTGAATAAATAATTATTAAAGCAAAAACAACAATGTTATAGAGTTTATTTGACTTTTCTTGGTCCATTTTGGGGATTGTTTTACTTTACGCATTATTTTTTCACAATTTTTTGTCATGGAAAAAACATGTTTACACATTGTATTTCCTTGTGTTCTGGTTTTTTAAATTCCGTGATTTTTGCTGTTTTTCCAGGACACGGAAAACTTGCTCGCTTACTCTTAATGTAGTCCCTAGTAACTCTGGTAAACATATCTTTCAACACAACAAGCATGTGTAGATGGAGTTTTCTTTTGAGCAGCGATGGATCGATATGGAAATTGCGAACACACTTGGTGTCATTGCGTTTTCATATCCTCTGTTGCCGCTTTCCGTTAAGCGTTTTGCGTGCGAGTTCAATTGCGTTGTCGTTTGCGATGAAAATTATTGGATATTTTTGTTTCGTATAAATTCAAATTTAACGTTGACAACATGGCTACTCCAACTTCTTTGCTGCCAATGCGGCCATTTTAGCAGATATGGCGACATTTTCATCGCATCAATTATGTCAGTATGCCAAATCCAAGACAATTTCTCGCTGGGTGCCATCATCCCTTGGTGTGTGCATAGAGATATTTATTATTGATGTCTAGTCTAATGCATGCATAGACTAGTTCATGTAATTTTGATATGGGTTTGTAATGATAGTAATCGCAGTAATACCACCACTGGTAAAACCTTTTGGGAATCAAAGTGTATCGTAGCACATCGACCAAGTGCTTAATGAGATGTGCTTGATTCCACGATATATGTGGATCGTCATATCAAAAGGTACCTTAATACCGGCATAGTACATTACGAGATACGGGCCATTGAAGCTAAGCATAGTCAAAAATCACGTCCAAGGTCGAATTCCTAATTTCATCAGAAAGGTTATCATTGAAGTGTATTCTATCATATTAGTCAGGTTTCAACATTCAAAACACAAGAAATATGTATTAAAAACCAAGCTAAAAATCCCCTCTCCATTCTAGATTTACTAAGTACAAAAACTTTAAACTCGATTTTCTCAGAACTATAGTTTTCCGAATCAGCCCGATGTCTTTTACCAATTTGGGTGTAACTTCGCAACTGAACATCCAATAACCAAAATCAAGGTGTCATTTTAAATCTTAAAATTTCAGCTTTCAGATGAGACCAAAAAATCAATTTTGATTTTGCCGACCTTAAGGTACCTTTCGATATGGCGGGTCACATATATTTTTTGCTTGATATTCTAAGGGGATACTTAGTGGGAAGGTGGGTGCATATGGATATGTGGCCTTAGACAGTGCCAATTTTGGCTTCCCAGGTTTACCAAAAGCCCATCTCAAATGTGCAAAAGGGTTTACATTGACAATTTGGTTGCATTTTTTAAAATTTACCAATTTATAATAATCTTTACGATGGTTTCCCTCTTTGTTGCAAAGATAAAATCTACTTCAATGTTATTTTTATTTATTTTTTCCCAATATTTCTATTGGAAATTGCAATGAGAAATCCTGATGAACCTTTCAAAGATTTACTTCAATGTTGATTTACATAGTTAAAATTTTACTGATAATGATATAGGTTTCATGATCAAGTGAAAGAGGGTTTTTAATGGGCATCATTTTTTGTCTCTGGTTTATTTATTGGGTGGTAGTCATCTTTTGCCATGCATCCATTTTGAGTTCCTCCTTAGGATTCTTGGAACAAAATTGTCTATTTTGATAGTCAGTGATGGATAAACAGTTCAGATTTGACAATTTAGGGTTTTGTGTTTCTGCTTTTTTTTGTGGCTGTGGCATCACTTTGAATTACTGTAATTTGTATTTAATTTCTTGAATTTGCAATTTAAAAATGTTTCGGGAGCCTGGGTTCAGGAGTTTGGAATTTGAATTTTGTTTTTGTTAAATGTTGCTGCATATCGGTGGTAATGGTGATGAGACGTCTTCATAATGTTGTGTTGTGAACTGTGAGCTTTCTCATATTCAAGGATGCTAGTTTTAGGAAATTCTGAAATTCGGGGGAAACTTCAGTGAGGATATCTTGTTTTCAGAAAAATAGCAGAGCCAGAATCCCTTCCAGGAATTTTTCAGACAATTCAGGAAATTTACACTTTTGTGACTTACTTGCATCCCTAACTGATATGTTCACAGTGGCATATGATTTGTGGAGATCTATTAAGAAAGCAGCGTTTAGGTTTCACCATTTCCTGGGCCAGTTTGATTTTATGAATTTGCTGTTCTCATGAAATTAACACTTGATTAAATCCCAATGAAATAGATAGTATTTCAGCAATTCTGTTATACGAATTAAATGATTAGTGTAGTCTAGTTCAGAATAATTTATTAGCAGCTGAGTTGATTAAAAAAGTAACAACCGAATTGACCACTACATATTAAGATAAAACTATATGCAGCAGTTATCTTGTTTTTTAATTGCTAAGCAAATTTCTGCATGAATTAACATGAATGTGAACTCGTGTGCAATCATAAGGCTTTCATGATCTGCTAATTGCATTTCGTGATA
>JXSR01S009026.1:48771-58974 GCA_000969725.1 Ophiothrix spiculata
ATACCCCAGGATACAATAGAGTCAAATAATTTCAGATTTACTAGTGTCTGGATGTCTACTGGGTATTGACAACGTTAAATTGACATTTTGAAGGGATCGATTTTTGAATTATTGACACCCCCTGGCCAACTGTGCACGGTTTTAATTCTCCTCAACAGCACGGCTCATTGAACTGTTCCGCTTCGCTTGAAAGCTGCAATGGTGCATATCCTTCCTGGACAGTTGGGCCCGTATTCCAGAAAGGTGTTTAGCTAAACCATGATTTTAATTCTCCTCAACAGCATGACTCATTGAACTGTTCCTCTTGAAAGCTGCAATGGTGCGTATCATTCCTGGACAGTTGATGTTCAGTTAAATTGTGGTTTAGCTAAACACCTTTCAGGAATACACGCCATCATCTTCATGTACAAATGACAATTTGTCCAATATTTCTCAAGAATTAAATTTGATGAAATGATAATTTACAAGTAAAGGACAATTCTATCTTGAATTCATGAATAAAGGAAGTTACAACTTCTAATCCAGATTAATTCTGTGTAAAATAATTTATGTATTACCTATTTACATTTACATTCATTTTTTAAAGTGCCGAATGTCATGCACAACCTAAAATAGGTTTTAAATCCATATGGATCACAGAGTTGCTCAGAGTTAAAATTAACTATTACCCTATTTGCCAGTTCTTTAGGCAACGCTTATCATTATTGTTGATGCCATATTTTTGTAGACATGTAACCCACCATGTTAAAGGGTACAAGCTTGTACTAGCAAAGTAGCTTGTAACAAAGTATTTGAGATATGACTGGTGAAAGTTTAAAATGAGTGAAAATGGCTGTGAGGTCAATTTTGAGAAGATTTGGTTAGTTGGAAATTTGGTTAGTTAAAGTATATATCTGCAAGAAAATAATTCATATAATGGGAAAAACTATTAGAAATATGAATATTTTTGTTATTTTTTGTGTCCATGGCACAATCATTTCTTATTAAATATGCCCAATTGACAGACACCTATGCACAAAATACTTAAAACTTCTAACTCCAAATTAGAATTAGCAACTTGTCTATTTTTGAATTTGAAAAAGTAATCTGAAGAGAATGCCTGCTGAATTTAATTGGTTGAAATCAGACAATCAGAAATGCGCATTGTTTTGAAGTATAATACCAAAGTCTATAAAGTAATCAGCATGTTAATAACATTTTTGCAACCAAAACACATATTTTGTATCATTATTAAAGAGGAATAAAAAAAAAAAAGGTCAAGCAAGTATGATTGGAATCTTAGAAAAGGCAGACTGTAAATTTCATAAACATTAGTCTAGTTTGTTGAGAGAAGCATTGTGAATAACCATTCCCTGGCCACTGAAATAATTTTTTAGTCTTTCATTAATCTATTTAGTTTCACAATTTGTCTTAACTGTCAAAACTGTTTTAAAAAATTTAATTATCTTCTCTTTTTTCAACTTAATGACAGAGTAAATTCTCTACTGTGAAAAAAAACCTCGCATAAAGTTATGCATTTCTAACGCATGCTGAGTGGTTTATATGTTTGGTGTTCATGAAATGCTTACTTACAGATACATATTTGACATAAAAATCAATTGCCAAAAAATATATCAACCCAGGAAGACATGTAAAACAACATTTTGTTGTTGCTTATTACACCATATCACGTTGCAAGTGCTGATACGCATCATTGTTACCTTTGCTGGGAGAGCCTTTGAATTTCAAATGCTGATATGTATCACTGTCTCCAGCCTTCTCTTGGTCTTTGCTACGAGGCTTGCCTGATCTTGGGCCCAATAGGTCATATTCTTCAGAACTTCCACCTGCAGTAGCTGCATTTGAATTTTCTTGCTTGCCATCCTGGTTACTGTCGTTTTTAGGAGGCACAGTTGCTTTTCTTAACTCTTTGACAGCATCAGGGTCTATGTAATTGACATCGTAGCCGTTGGGATCGGCTTTCTTCTTGAGATCTTGGTAAGGCTCTTGTTTAGAGAGACCTGTTAGGTCTTGGTACTCATCTGGTTTGTTAGATTGCACAGCCGGCACCAATCCTGCATTTGCATATGCGTAGGCACTGTTGGCAAATTTCACTATGCGTATAAAGAGATCAAAAAGATTTAAAAACATATTATGTAACTCTGTCCATGTAAGCCTACCCAATCATCTGGCAAAATTAATTTAATCTCAAGATTGTGTATCAGCATATGTTGGACAAGCATGACAAACCTATATTTTGTTGAAGCACCAACCCCCTACCCCCACCCTCCTCCCACACATCTGAAATCACAACAGATAGCTGCAAAAAAGTTCAATAGAATGATCTTGATTTCAATCCTTTGCTCAAGTCGAACAGTCAAGTTTTAAGAAGTTCTTCAGTCATTAAGAGAAAAGAGTGCTTTCATCAGCCATCAGGAAAATAATTTCAGTGAAGGCATTCAATGTATCACTTCAAAGGTGAGCTGATATATATTGCCAAAGTTATGATTATGGCAAAACAACGAGAGACAGTTAAACTCCCTACGCAGCCAAATTCTTTATAACCATCATAAACCACAAAGAATATTTTTATCAACACTTACCATTGCCTTCTGGATCAGTCCCCTTTGAAAATTCTGCATTTGTATGAGGCTCTGCACTGGACCTGTAATATTAGTAAAACAAGAAATTGTTGATATTTAGTGTACATTTCTGAGCTTCTGGTGTGATACTTTTTTACATATGACCAGAGTATTCACTCAGTGTTTATTCAACAATTTTGTCTTTACTGATCTTTTACATGGATGTGGGCCTAGAAGAACTTGGATTGCCATTGATTGTATTCTGGAGAAACTGTATATACTCCTCACAACGACCTTGTATTTTCAACCATTGTAATTGTATAGCTAATTCCTTGTTAAAGACGATCGCAGTGTTAATTTTCACCAACAGATGGCAGCGTTAAAGAATCAGTTGTTGGTCAGTGACGGGAAGATTTTGACAAAACGCGCGTGTGATATCTATGCGTAAGATTTGCGCCTAATACGCAAAAGGAAATCCGGTAAGGGCCGAAAATGGCGCGAAATAGTAACGATTAGCTACGAGATCTCCCGAGCCAAGGGGCCTTCTCTTTTTACGCGAGATTTCCTATACCACAAAATGCTGATTTTTCAAATTTTGTTTTATAATATCAAACAGATAAAAAAAGTCAATTACATTAACTACCCTAACGCTTGAGTTTTCAAGTTATCGTCAATTAAAAGGAAAATAACGTCATAGCTCACTTAGATGATCGATGAGCCCTATGTTTTATTGGTGAATTTTGAAGTTTAGACTCTTATCTGTTAACTGACAAAAAATAAACAAAATCTACAGGTAGGAACTTATCACCTTAATCGTCCTTAAAGATGTTGAAGGTATGACAATCGCTATTCTTATCCTGAACTTATTTCAACAAACTTCACTGTCATAAGGTTTGTATATCATTTGATGTGCGTTACATATCCATTGATGTCCGTTAGCATGTTTATACAATGTTTATTGTGTGACAGCATTTTCATCTTAAAAATGAAGGTGTAAATACATTGCTTTAATTGAACTTCTGTGTGTAATGCACCAAACCTGAGTCTGTGATATTAACTTGACTACTAGTTTTAACTAGCCTCAGTTTGAGGCTCTGGGCTACTTTGGATAGTGAAAATATTCATCTATATATGATAATGCTACTTGGGATTGTGAAAATTATGTCCCCTTTTCTCCTTTGATCAATTAAAGTGAAAGCACTACTCAGCATACTCTTGTACAGGCCTATTCCACCTTTCCACTATTCATGCTATTTCCCCGCTATTTCGCCCTCTTCCTGCCTCCCGTCATCTTTTATTCCACTATGCACTTTCGTAAGTCCGACTTACGAAATTGGTACCCATAGCACAGCTAGATTATTTTAGTGCATTAATATAGTGGATTAAAAGATGACGGGGATGAAGAGAGCGAAATAGTGGAATGGTGGAATAGGCCTGTACATGGCACGTGCGAGCACAGTGTGCTATCGCTTTAATTGATCGAAGAAGAAAAGGGGACATAATTTCACAATCCCAAGTAGCATTATATAGATGAATTGAGATAAAACAAGTAAAATGTGGACGAAAAAAAAAGGAGAGAGAGAGAGGGGGTGGGGGTTAGAGGTAAAGATATAGAGAGAGGAAAAGATATTTTTACTATCCAAAGTAGCCCCGAGCCTCAAACTGAGGCTAAGTTTTAACAGACTCTTGTTAACTCACAAATACCTTTTATATATGTGTTAGTTATTGGTCATCTAGCTATGTGAAAAATATCAACACATCCGATATTCGACAATTGATAGATGATTTATGAATAACTGATCAGTAAATTCCTGAAATTTCTGCTGGCAACTTTGATTTGCAAGATGAAAAGGATGTTTTCTAACAGATTTGCACCAAAATTTTACATTTTGTACTTGAAAAGGGTGTGTTTGAAAGGGGGTTCATGTATATGTGTGTGTAATTATGTGTGTAATTGCTTAATTACCCATCAGGTGGGATACACAAACGCAAAGCCCTAAATGATACTGAGATCCTTGGCATTTTTACCTGTTGTTTCCTTTTCCATTTCTACATCTGTGGTACCACACACCAAAAATAACCATACAGATAATCACAATTATACAAACAACAATAACTGCAATCATCCAATTACATGCACACGATGCTGGGGCTGAATTAGTCAAGTTGTCAGCACTGCCATCAGCTGTATAGAAGTATTGAAACAATTATGATTAGCGACTAAATAAAGTGACGTAAGTTTTTCCTGCATTTGGGTTATATAGTATGAATTGGGAAGGGGAGGGGCCTCTAGCAGGAACATACTTTTTTTTTTTTTTTTTTTTTGGGGGGGGGGTGAACCAATTGCTCTATATATATATGCCTACATAAACAACATTTTAAAAAGTATTTGTATGTTACCCGGAGTTTTAAAAAAGAGAAACGTATGCTTCCTGCTTGGTATGTTGAACTAGATTCTCTTTGTGGGCTTACGTATTCAAAAATTTTTCTAGGAAGTGTTCATTAATACTTAATAGTGTGGTGGAAGAGTATTGGAGCATTGGACCCCATATTTACCCCCTTCCCCCTATAAGGGTCTAAAATGATGTCAATAAAACTGCATTTATTCCATATTTAGGGGCCGCTTTAAATCTCAACGGGTGGTTCACCGCCCGGAACCGGCGTTTCTGGGCAGTTGTTATTGTTCAGAACAACAGCAACCGGCCGGTCAACCGCCGGTTGAGTTTTGAAGGGACCCCTTAGTCAATGTTGTACAGTTGGGATGTGTAAGGTGTGGAGGTTGTATATACCATAAAAGTTGCAAATACATTTTACTTATGTTAACTATCAGAATTACATATCAGAATTGTCAATATTGAACAACATTGTTAATACCAGTGTTCCTGCTAAGGCCGTATGGCGCGCCAATGGCGCAGGAGCCGGGAAAATTGGCGCAACAGGTTTCTTGAAATGTGTAAAAAAGATTCTTTTCCCGGCTTTATTCGCTCAATTTTCAACCTCAGCTCATGATTTTTGGCAAAAGCACCTCTTCAAATGTGTCAATATTGCTCGAATTGGCGCAAGCTCAAACACCTTGGCACGAACACTGGTTAATACTAAGGTAGCTTGTTTAGTTAATAATAGAGTCACTCATTCATTATTGGAGATACTACCTTTACTGATTTTTGGAATTTGACCTTTATGTCAAAATTCCATGATATTTGCCCCCACCCAAGTGGCTGATTTTTTTTAAAGTCCCCCTCTCCTGGCCATTGTATTGACGAACACTCCCTTAAGCTTATGACATACTTGCCAGATACAGCTAATGTATGCTTCATGGGCTTGCCAGACTGTCTTACCATTTTTGCACCTGTCACTTTCGCTACCATCAGGACAAGAACATAGGTCTGGACCTATGCAGGTACCTCCGTTGGAGCACCCCTTATCACAAACAGCTGAAGAAAAGTAATCAAATAGATTCATCATGATGGTATGTAAACTTTGTACAGGATTGATTCATTTTGTTTTTTACTGTGAGTGAGAGTTGCCTTTCTGGATCTGAGTTCAGTTTTTCTTGAATTTTTTTATTTTTTCAGATGTTCGAAGCAAATTTAAAGCAAAACTATAAGGTGTTAAAATGAAGCGCCCCCTGTCACCCATGACTTTTGATTTTTTGGGATTATTGTGTTTGTTTTGGTAGATATGAATACCCTCCAAACGATTTGGCTCAAAGATGCTTGCTTTTTCTGTTATGGTCATTTGTTGAATTAAATTCGGGATTGCTTTAAATATTACTTTGTTTAGTCGTTAAAGTGTTATTTGAACTTGTGACATGAAACCCTCTATACACTTTTCATTATTAGCTCACTGCCTTACGTGTTTCACAATGGGTGCCGGAGAATCCCTCTCGACAATGACAAACATTAATAACATCATCCTGGTTTATCACCTCATAACATGTGCCACCATTATTACACGTAACAGAAGAGCACTGATCACTATACTGCACAACACCTGGAATCGTAATCATGATACAATAATTATTATGATTATTTGCATAATAGTTATCTTGTTTAAAAACAATATTGTTGTCCATTCTTCCAGATTCGAATCGTCAATGTTTTGTTTCGCGAATTATCAATTAGAGATATGGTCTAAAAGTTAGTAAAAACAAAGATTCCTACGAATCTTTTAAGTCTGAGATTCGCATGGCATTCGTAAGAATGGGTATATTTTTCAACAAATATCTGATGTTCATTTTTATAAATTAAATTTGAGGGCATTGATTTTAGATGTTTTTCTCCATAGATAAAATGATGTGCTTTTTTTAAAGATAGATCAAAATTACCCTTACAAATGCCGTACGAACAAATTGTTTTAACCACTTAAATTGTACAATTTTTAATTTGCCTTATTCTCGTCTCAGATTTGATTGTGCCACATAGATCTGTATGAATAGTGCATGCAGAAAAAGTTAAGAATGTCATGAGAATTTGTTAGTGAAGGTGGGGTGGTGGGTCAGAAAAGCACTCTTCAGGAAGATTTGACTTTGAAACTTGGAAGCACTCAGGGCCGTACGAAGGTATGTAAGCCAAGGGGGGCAAACACATTTACCGTCCCGAAATTCATGTTTCGTCCCGATGTATATACCGTCAATTTGTTTGCAATGCGCGCGTAGCGCGCGAAAATTTAGCTGTTTTCAGCCAAAAATCGATATAAAACCTTGATATTTGTGCTAAAACAGGCTTATTTTGACTAAAAATATGCGGGACAGTAATATCGGGACGGTAAAAGTAGTAACTTATCGTCCCGATATTTTAATTTTTGTCCCGCCAGCGTCCCGATATTTCGAGCCAGGGGGAGCGAGTGCCCCCCCTGCCCCCCCCGCTTCGTACGGCCCTGGAAGCACTGAACGATACCCCCAACCACTGACTTGCATTAATTTTGTCAACACATGGCCAATAGTCAAAGGTAGACGATGAACAAAACGTATATGCATGATTGTCTAACAAAATATATTTTCTTTCTGGATACAGTTCAGTTTTTTGTTGAATTTATTTTAGCATTTTAGACCTTCAGATGTTCGAAGCAAATTCAAATATTACTTTGTTTAGCCGCTAAAGTGTTACCGGTATTTGAACTTGTGACATTAACCCTCGTCTACCCAGGCTATTTTTTGTGACACGTCTACAAAAGGTGGGTTGTTGCAACCCCCACCCCCCTAAATTTTTGGAACGGAACCCCCTATGAACTTGGTTTTGATATTAATAGATAGGTATGGTCCTCCCCTATCCAATGATACCAAGATCACAAAAATCGGCGAAGGCGTTACGTAATTATGACGTCATAAAGGTCGAAAATCGGAAAAATCACCAAAATCAAAATTTTGCTATAAAAGTCCTAAATGACCGATTTTCGTCGGGTTTTTTGCTAATAAAGAAGGGAAATGATAATTCTTACATGCCCTGCAAGTTTTAGTTTCAAAGCATGCAAATATTTTTCAAAATGGCGACTTAAAATTTTCTGGGGCTTCACCAACCCCCCTATCACCTCATAGCAAGTGCCACCATTCTCACACGTAACAGAAGAGCAAGGGTCAACATACTGCACAACAGCTGGAATCGTAACCATGATCCAATCGTCAGTTTGTTATTTCACGAATTAGCAATTAAAGATATGGGCACAAAAACAAAGATTCCTACGAATCTTTTAAGTCTTAGATTTGCATGGCATTCTTAAGAATTGGTATATTTTTGAACAAATATCTGATGTTCATTTTTATTAATTAAATTTGAGGGCATTGATTTTAGATGTTTTTCTCCATAGATAAAATGAGGTGTTTTTTTTTAAAGATAGATCAAAATTACCCTTACAAATGCTTACAAATGCCGTACGAACAAATTGTTTTAACCATTGAAATTGTACAGTTTTTAATTTGTCTTATGATGGCCACAAAACAAATAGTCCAGTGAAATTGCATCGAATGGTTAAAATAATTAGAACAGAAATAAACTTCCAATTTTGCATTTTCTGAAGGTGTCAAAATAATATTTACAAAAAAGGTTACCAAAATCAACCCTTGGGAAGTATTGGAAAAATCTATTTTTCAAAATGGCCGCCAAATTCACCTTAAATATACTAAACCATTCTGGAAACAATATTTTTAGGGGGGAGAGGGGGTGGTTGAAATTGAAAATTAAGTTAAGTTTTACCATAGTAAAGGGTAGGATCTCCTCGTGTATAAAGAGAGCTCTTTCTGCCTTCCAAAGGACCCTTTCAGGGAGCGCTGAAGGTGGGTAAAGGAAATCAGATAAAAGAGAATAATGGGAGAATTGCATATGTTTCATTTATGAGATCACGTCAACGTTGTACCCATCATGCTCCACAAAACTCACATCGATGTGCGTTTTTTACCAGCTAGAGTTCCAAACGTTATGCTTTACTAAGAAGGGGGTAAGAAGTGTCGAGAACGAATCTGCTGATCACTTCACAGCTTTACCACTCAGCGGGGGACTGACGAAATCGATGTTTGCCCTAAATTGACTCTGTGTAAGAATTTTGTACCCCGCAGCAATAACATACTACCATGACTAGGAAGTATACCCCGTTCTCCGTTTGTATCTTTGAGACAGTTAATGAATATTCATCATACATCATGCTCAAATCAATGCAACATTAAAGCTTATATCCCATATCTATAATTGGCATACTCCCACCGTTGATGGGGTAAATCCACAGAACCGGACGGGGAATCGGAACTCAGAACGAGGCCAAGTATGATTAATACCCTACTTGAAAGGGGTCAAATATAAGCTTTGGTTTGTATACAAAAGAATCTGGAGTTGGGAAATAATTATGGAATTCAAATTGGGGTATCATTTGAAACTCATCTCATTTCCTTGTAATTAAAATCAGTTTGATGCTGCAAATTGGTATGATAATTATTGCCCAACTAAGTTGAAATGAAAATCCCGAACTTTGCACTGGAATTCAATGATGACAATTATGGATTTCAGAACAAAGTTCATGTTTGTAAGAGTCCATACGTGTCATACCTCAACTGTGTTTGTGTTGTTGTTTATTGAAACATGCTGTTAGCATGAAGAATCTAACCTACGACCTTGAACACATTGATTAGCTTCAAGTGCATTTGGACAGTGTTCACACTTAATTGGGCAGCAATTAACATATTCAATGTGAAAATACACATTCACCGTAAGCCTTAAAGGTGTAGGTTCCTATTTTAGGATGTGTATAATTTACTTTTAAATGATTGACTTTGACCTTTAAAATACATTGTGCAAGGTTTCAACCTTAGCTTGTGTCTTGTTTTCTCTTGAGAAGCAAAAGAAAGTATGCAACCCTGGGGATGAGGCTGTTATGTAAATACAAAACAAATGGAAAATTGGTATACCAATTATTTTTACATTTTGTGCTATATCTCCCAAACTATAAAGAATTTTGAGGGGTTGAAATTTTGGATTTATAATCCGAAAAATATGGACTTTTATTTGGCATCAAAAATATACTTCTTCCGGGGGATGAGAATGTGATCGGAACCTACACCTTTATGCAAGATTTCGTAGATATATTCAATTTAAGATCTGTCGTTTTGATATCAAAGATATTCAAAACAAATATGACACACAATTGGATTAGATGA
>JXSR01S009028.1:10888-22340 GCA_000969725.1 Ophiothrix spiculata
AGAAAAACAACAGTACAATCAAACAGATTTTTCTTTTCTTTTTCTTGTTTCTTTGCTATTATTATTTGTTTGTCTTTAATACAATAAATAGTTGTAGATAACATTATAAATGTATCAAAGCAAAACTATAGTTAAAAAAATACAAACAAATTGTATTGCATATTTATACCAATTACAATAATGTGTTCACTTTGATTCTAAGGGATATTTGCAAATGTAAGAACAAAAAACATGAAGTTTTGAAGTTTGAAATTGAATGTCGAATTCAAATTCCTAGTGAAATAGAAACATTCAAAAAACAATATACATGCTTGATCAAATCCCTACATCATGTTTTAAATGATCAAACGTATAGTCGGTAATAGATAAATAAAATGACAAGAAATCATTATTATTTAATCTTGAAACAACTATTGTTAGGTTCATTTATTAATACCTACGTACAAATACGATGTTAAAAATAAATCCCGGAGTCAAGAGTTATTAACACTTAAGTGACAAAAAAGGGGGAGGGGGTTACTAGGGGGCATTACAACAGTTTTTCGATCTAGTCGTTTTCGTGCGAATTAGCATAATGTGATTTTTTCGAGGGCGCTATTCAAATTTGTTTTGCCCATAAGATCAAAACCGAATAACTTTATTTCTAATATTATTTTGCCGTGTAATTGTACTTGCAATGTGCAAATGTGAGCCAAATTTCAACAGAACATTTTTCGGCCGCCATTTTGTAACGGTTCATCCGATTTTTTGTTTTGTATTTTGTTCATTTTTACATGCTTTTTATTAACACTTTTATCGTAAAATATTTTTAGAGGGGGGGGGGGGTCCCTAGGCACCAACGGTGGGAAATACCTTGGTCACTTAAGTGTTAAAATGTTTATGCAAAAACTTAGGGCATCGCACGTGAAATTTCTATTCTATTGTCATTTAAAAAATCTGTTTCTATATTGACATAGCAAGAGTCGAATTTAGATGCCATCCATTAAGAAAAAAGTATACAGGCAGATCTTGGGATGGGCGAAAAACAGAGAAATTAAAACCTGATAACACATGAAAAGATTACTCTGAAAATTCCCATCCGGCCCACTAGAGGCGACCAAGCTGTTGAACTTCAGAACATAATGCTCCAAGATCCACATATTCACTTTGTACTGTGCGTTTTATAAAATCTAAATAGATGAAAGTACTGAGTGTGTCAAGCACATAAACGAAATATTCCAATTTATTGTGATGGCTGATATTTTCTTTCAGTATGGCAATACCATTGAGCCAGATTTAAAAGATCAATCGTGGCTGTAACGTTGTTAAGTTATTTATTTTCCCATATTTCTTAACTTCATCTTCAAAATATTCTCAAATCATAGCAATATAACTCAGAGTGGAATAAAAAAATTATATTTGTGGGTTTAAAATTAAGAATTAAGAAAAAACACATATTATAATTATAGTTACAAGATCAAAGAACGAAAACCACCTAAAAATTGTAAAGACAATGTTCCTATGCAGTCCCTAAATTTAGTAAATTAAATATATATACGGTATACTTCCTATTTTCTAGCTGGATGATGTTAATCAGTTATCACATTTTGATACCATATCTGTCCTAGTAAATAAAGCTCCTAAGTCATTCACTGAAGACCTGTTTTTCTTCAAATATCGACATGATGTTTTATAGGAACATATTAACATCAATTCTATTTTGTTTGTGTATTTGTTTCTTTCAGTAAACTGAGCATGGTTTTAATATTTATTCTCGGCATTTGCAGGAAGGTGATAACATATTACGTAAACATCAAAGCGATCGATTCAACGTGCAGTTAATGCTGTTTCCATAATCTTCGTGAAGACTACTCCATCTTTGTTAGACTGAAACGTTGTTGGAAAACATACAATGACCATTGCAGTTTGCTTCTTTAGAGACCATCTGGGGAAAACAAAACAACATTTTGAATAATTACTTTCATTTTAGATTTCCAGTGTTGAAGTGATATTAGTTTCTATCGGAGATGATAAATGTACAGTGAAGAATAAACAAAATGTTCTACAGGCAAACCCAGAGGCGGATCAGATCTATATCTTTGGTACTATGACTAGGGTCACTTTTCTGATATGGTCACATGTATACAGAAAGAGTAGTGAGCCGACCTGTCACGTCACAGCAGATAAAACCCGCACGAGTTTTAACCACCCTTACGATTTTAGAAAAACGTTCATTTAATTCATCTGCAGACGTCTCGAAATCATGGGTAAGAACTTATGACGCGGAGTTTATTTGAAAATAAGAACGGACGTTTTTTGTTGGAGAATAATTTTGCCCCAAAGTTTCTATTCAAAAATATATATAGCTAAGCATTTATTTTTGATATCGAATTAGAGAGGTGAATATTAGTTCTTTCTACCCAAACCTAAAGAATTCGATAATTCCAACTCAGGAAAAAAGCAGCAGACTTTAATCAACCTGTTTTATTAGTATTTTTTTCGCTCATAAAAAACACGTTGCACCAAAGACTTTAGTTTAGAATTTAAAAGGTTACGGTATTGGATACACATAAACTAAATTATTAAATCGCATTTACCTTGGTTATATGTTTCTGAAATCTTCTGGATTTTTTGTATGATATACAGCATTTGGTTCAAATAAACCTTCACTACAACACTAAACTCACAGGCTGACTAAACTTTAATTTAACATTCAAAATCTGCAATTAATCAAAAAGGGGAAAATACAATTATACACTCGGAATATAGGGCCTGTACTGAGATCGAAGATGGCCGCCAAAACGTGTTTTATGTGCAAAAATGGTTTAGGAAAAGAAGAATATCAAATGTTCAAAATAGTCGATGGAAAATGGCTCTGTGGGTAACAATAGGAGCATGTCTTCCTAAATAAGGGTGTTAGCATGTTTCAAATTCAATATGGGTCATTGTATTGAGATCCAGAATGTCTGCCATATTACTTTTTTATGCGCAAAAATGTGACCCGTCATATCAATAGGCACCTTAATACCGGCAAGGCATATATTTAGATATAGGCAATACAAGGTGGTAAAATACAATAGAAATAATAAGAATAAATGTTACATTTCTATCATATCTTCATGGATTTTTGCTCAAATTTTACAAACAAGGTATCATTTTAAAGCTTAGAAATGTCTTTTTAAAGCTACGGTAAAATCTAGATTTTGTCAGAGAGACGCTTAAAGTACCTTTTGATATGACGGGTCACAAATGGGTTAGGGGAACTTTGAAAGAGTATCAAAAACACTAAATGTTGAAAATAATGGGTGGAAAATGGCTTTGAGGTACAATATATGGAACAATGGCTCAGAAAAGGGAGTGAGCATGTATAGAGCCTGTATACTGATATCTAAAATGCTGCAGAATACAACTTTTATGCACAAAAACGGGTTCAAGTTGGATTTGAAACATGCTTACATGTTTGGAAAGACATGCTCCTATTGTTAACTACCTAGCCATTTTCCGTCAATTATTTTGAACATTTGGTGTTTTAAATACTGCTTTGAAGTGCATCTAACCCATTTTTCTTTTCACATAAAAACACATTTTGGATCTCAGAACAGGTGCCATTTTTATTTTGATGCAAGCTTACAATATAATTAGGGTGTAAATCATCTTTTTGTAGCCCTAAATATTATTTTATGTTGAATATTTATGATATCAGGCATTTTAACGGATGTTTTGGTCAATTTTAATGAAAATCAGCTATTTCGGCGGCCATTTTGAATTTGAAATGTGCACATAACATAATATGGAGTCAGATGTATTTGCCATAGCTCCAGAAGCCATTTCCCCATAATAATTTTGAACATTAACAATTACAAAGTTTCTACCTGATTAATACATAACCGAAATATGCCGAAAATCGGCACTTTGGCGGCCATCTTGGAAAATGGCCGACATGGACAAAAATCGATATGGCTCATGATCTAGATCTGTATAGATAACCTTTCTCTACATCTGTGCCAAATTTCATACTTTTATCACAAAATAAACAATTGTTATGAATATGTTAGCTATGATGCATCACTATTTGGATTTTTAACGGATAGAGCAGTAACCTTTTCAATCCTTCAATGAAAGAATATTATAAAAAAAAATACAGATACCTGTTTATTGCACTAAACCCTCGGGAATTATTTGGTTACAAAGGTTATTTTCTTTATCAAATCTCTAAATAATACACAGTATAAATTACCTCGTATTAGGAAGATAACTGTTAGAGTAATCATCGGTCATATTCATACAAGCGTCAGTTTCAAAAGTCACACTCTAATTCTTAAACTTAGTAGAGATAAAGCTTGTTTTCCCCGTGATTCTTCTTCGACCAAATGTGGAATTCGTTTTTCTAACATGTCAGTCCAAAATCGTACAAGGTTGCTATTAAAGTCTGGAATATACTCGAAATAAAAAAAGAAAACTCGCTTCACGATATTAGTAGAAGTAGCATTATATTTTATTTGTTAGTAGTAGTTACGTTGTAAGCTGGTGACAGGATACTTAAACCGTTAGCCTACATTACAATTGTATAAAGATGGTATCTTACCTGTTCATTTTACCACGTCATTTCCAACAAACATATTAAATACAGAACATAAAAATAGACGGATATGTAACGATAACGATCATGTCATTTTCACATGGAACACATTTATCATTTTGCTATAATTTCACATGATTTATACTCATAGACTTTTGATTTTGTGTGTAGAAACCATACTTACGAAACCCATTACATAAGTATTCATGGAATCGCCATTCTGCCTCCTGCTCAAACCCAGAAGAGAAACCAACATATTTTACTGGTAAAGGTGAAGAATCGTTGTAGGAGAGAATCGATGTTTTTCCAACGTGGCCAACCTAAACGTTATGAAAAATTTGAATTATTCAGGCACTTAAGTCATCACACTATAGTTTGATCGACACTTTTCTTCATCCGCAAGTAAACATATAACCCCACTTACACGTGCGCCGTAAGTACTGATTCGCGAGTCACAAGTACAACACGCATGCTCCTGAAGTTGTGCTGTGTTCATCAGGGTGTTCAGGTACGCACACGCTTTGTCTGTATCAGTACACAATATGAAGAGGCCCGCCTATTTGGAGTGGATCAAAGTATAGAATGAAACAAAACAGATACACTGCGGCGGTGCGTCTTAGGACGAGTTCACATTATAGCTTATAATCATGAATAGTTATACCTAAACTGCTCATGAGCTGATTACAACAGTTGTGATTATTGACGTTGACTCCGACTCGCTACTTGGTCACCTGTGTACTATTACCAATGTGTGAACACAGCCTTTTGGAAAATAGGATTTATGCCCATGTTCAGTGAGATTCAGGCTGCTTTTCTTAATATTTCTGCGCGGATGAGTCAATCTTGTAAGATAAAACTAGCAGATTTCCTTGACAACGACAACTAATTTATTAATATCACTTCCTATCTAAACTTACATTACCCCTGTTTATAGCCCTATATCCCATATACAGTTTGCTACACTATTCCTCCACTTATACGTGTGAATCTCGTTTTGACCTGACACGTTCTGGCATGAAATAATTATTCAATCGCATAATGATATAATATGAATAGTATAAATGACGCATTCAATATAATTAACCAAATGACACACAAAAAATCTCATTACACTACCTGTACAAGACCATCAGCAAAACTGACATAGAATCGAGTAAGGCCCGTTTCGTTGAGACCATTCGCTATGTCAGTCGATTGCACCTCCATACATGACGGGGCGCATCTTTCAATCTTCACCTTGTCGAGTCCCTCAGGTTTTATTCCTGAAAAATACGGATATAATCAATATTTTGACGGGGTTTGTTCTTATACTTTGCATCTAAGAAGATTTGCATGGTTGGTATAGCCATTAGGCCGAATGCCTATTGCCAATAAGCTACAAAAAGCCATAGCTAGACTGGAAAAAGATTTAGCTTTAATAAAAAGCTTCTAGTCCAAGCGAAACGTCGTGAATATGTTTTTAAGCAATTATTGCTATAGCACCGTTGCTTGAAGTGGACATTTATTCATTTTTAACCAAAAATTCAAAACTTTCTTTATAAAAAGATGAAAAAAGCAGTAAAAATACCTAGAATGTGTTGCATGATAAGTTTTGAACCCATTCTCAAAGTTTTATTTCATTTTGGTTGAAATTTTGATAATTTTGAGTGCATTTATTGGTATTTTTTGTAAATTCAGATTTGTGTAAAAACGAGGGCGCTATACATATTTCAAATTATTGATTATATTTGAATATCGATTATGTTGATTAATCTGTGAAAATGTTGGCTAAAAATGAGTAATAAAATTTTCTTGACGTCAGATGCTTCATTTGCATATTAATTTCAGCAGTACACACCTCCATATCTCTTCTACGTCCAAAAATCAGTTTTTATGAATAGCGCCATCTATTTTGACACTTAGAAATAAAATGTCCCCATTTCTATTGGGATCAAACAACAGTGATAGCCAAGCTAGCGTTTGCTTATATGAAGTAAGGAATTGTTTTTTCTACGGTGTGTTATTGCTATAGCCAAGCTAGCGTTTGTTTATATGAAGTAAGAAATTGTCTTTTTCCACAGTGTGGTAGTTTTCAGACACATGCGTACAGCAGGTCACTCTATATTTTATGTACCAATTTCGCAGTTTTCGACAAATGGCATGATTTATATCATCTATAGTCACGCAGCTTTAGTAAACTTCAGTGTTTTTTCTTACACAAAGCATAAATATAGTGAACTAGAGGTCTAAAGACATCTGAACACAGCTGCTGAATTTTCAGAAATTAATTATTACTTTCTAGGAATGTAAAATTTGAAAAAACATAATCATAGCTTCATTAAAAATAGTTTGTTAGATTAAAAATCATTGTTGATTTTGAGAGTGAAACAGTGTATAATTTGTTTTGTCGCCAGCGACTGAAAAATTCAGAGCATAACAGACCCATGGGAAATGTGTTAGTGAAAAATACAAATTCCTCAATTTAATACAATTGCCCTTTTGAACTGACCCTTGATATTCTAATGAACCCTTGTGTGCAGTGGGATTTGAGTTTATATGAAATAGCAGAAAAACAAGAGTGATTCGGGGCCAGTAGGTCAATTCATTTAAGAGGTTATTGGTTTCTTCAATTTGTATTGCTGACAGCTGAAATGTAGCCTAAGTCCTTGTAGGTGACCAGACCACCAAAAACGGATATTTAAGGATATAGTAATTAGTGGGAAGTAGTTCCTAAAATTTTAATAAAATCTGTAACTGTCATGGAAAGTTGAAGTTCATATTGATGACTTTCAGTGTCTGTCCAAGTAGCCTAATGTTTATGTTGTTCAGGATGTCCTAAAGTACATCCATATCAAATTTCAGGTCAATCGGAGCATTTTCAGAATTTGACTTTTCACCCCTTTCGACCCCATTAATGAACTCAGATGATTTTAGAAATGTGTTTATGTTGCTCAGGGTGTCCTAAAGTACATCCATATCAAATTTCAAGTCAATCGGAGCATTTTTAGAATTTGACCTTTGAGCCCTTTCGACCCCCTTAAGACCCCCCTTAGTGACCTCAGATGATTTTTAAAATGTGTTAATGTTGCTTAGGATGTCCTAAAGTACACCCATAACAAATTTCAGGTGAATCAGAGCATTTTGAAAATTTGACCTTTGGGGTCAAAGGTCATCTACATTTGTTCAGTATATTTTTGCCAATCTATCTGTGCAAGTAGAATAATTATACCACCTTGTACTTTGCAGATATTGATTTTGATGATTTTTTCAAATTATTTCAAATTTGACCCGAAAGTGACCCTTAATGAGCTCTGCATATGCCAAAACCACGTCGCAGTCACTCATTTTCTCTTGGAGTTCAATCTTTTTAAAGGAAAATAGCATTTTTGGCCTCGGTGACCTCTGCATGGCCTTTTGACCCCGAAATGTCATGTGACATACATGGGATGGGGTCATTGTTATTGTGTCCAAGTTTGATGACAATAGCTCAAAGCATCTTGGAGTTATGGCCAATTCAAATGTTGCCAGAAGAAGAAAGAAGAAGAAGACGAAGGAGAAGAAGACGAAGAAGATGATGAAGAAGAAGAAGAAGAAGAAAGATCCTAAGAGATCTAGGACACAGCTGCTCGTGTAAAAAATGAATGTAGGGCAGTTATAAGCTCCCCATATAAGATCTTACTAAATTGTTCTTGCAAGTTATTGCTAGCTTGTATGATTAGATACTTAAAGGCCAATATAAAAATCTGGAAGATAACAAGGAGTACCTGTCTAGTACATACTCGCTTGATTTGAGTTGGGATTAGAGTCATGTGGTTTTAAGGATTTAGCAAGGACAAATTTTGTGAAACATAGTTAACATTATGTTTAAGAACTCTGTGGTGTGTGCTTGTTATGTTTATAATACTTGTCAACACTAATTAACCCTTGATGTATTATCCTGTAAACCAGCTCAGTTTAACTGGTAAACTATATTGGTAAAACCTATAAAAATAGCAATCACTACTTTTATGAATTCGAACTATTATTGTTTCACTTTTGATATTTTACATCATTAGTGTATTAATCTTTATTGTGATATTATGGGTTTTCTGTTAAAGAAATGTTTCGAGCTTATAAAAAACCTAATTGGTCTTTTAAAATTCAAGGATGTGCCCTTACTTGATCACTGGCGTGTCCAGGATTTTCCTTACGGGGGCTTAAGAGGGGGCTTGTTGACTTGTGCGGGGGGAGGGGCTAAGTGTCAAAACTCGTCAAATGATTTTACACGATTTTTGCAACTCTGCGGGGGGCTTCAGCCCCCACCCCCCAAAGCCAACCCCCTGGACACGACACTGTTGGTGCAATAACGGTGCGACACCAATATTTTCATAATTATTGTAAATTGTCAACATTTATGGACCCTTTAAGCCCTTTTAACTCTTAAGGGTTATCTTTGTGTATTGTTTACTATTATATTTTTATATGTTATTAACGATAGAAGAGTGAGATTTGCCTGTCGTTGTGTCGGAAGTGAGAAAACCAACTCATGAGATCTGGGGGACCACCTACGAGATTCAGGGGACCGCCTATGAAAAGATATATTAAATTCTTGACAAGGGTATTGGACTGAAATCACAAGACTTGCAGAATTGTTACAGGAGATAGTGTTGTGTGGAGATGCTATCACAACCAACTGTCTTTTAATACGCCCTAAGTCAAACAAGTAACGATATGATGTATAGGCTTAAACAATTCTTTTTGCCGATTGGCGATTTCAACACGAACATTTTAGGCTGTAGTCCGATCCTAGGACCTTGATTTTTTTCTTTGTTACTATCCACACTATAAATCCACTATCACATCATACCACTTTACTAGAGAGCCAGAATTCTACATAGCAGACTGATTGCATGGCAGACTAACCGCCCCTCCCGAAAAAAAAAAATCGGGGTAGGTAGTAAAGTGGCTTTCTAGATTACTGGACTTGTTAGTAATGTTGGTTTGTGTCACCCGAAAAAACAAGGGTTCTATTAATCGAACTAGGTTGACTGTTTCATTCACAAAGCCAGCCGACCACTATACATTATATGAATTATGTTGTGTGCCTTTTATGTTTGAAAATAATGACTTATAATCATGACTTATAAACCTTCAACATTTGGTTCAAACTGTGCAAAGACTCTTTACTTTTTGCATTCAAAGTCCAATATTACCTATTTCGTACACCCCTTCGTTGTCACCCGTCTGTCTTACTGGCTGCGTCGATAAAGCAATGAAAACATTACTTTTTGTCTCCACTGAAAATTCAAATGACGTGACGTGATCGGGAAGTTCTGGAAATCGATACTGGTATAGATACTTTGGCCCAGTCCTATACACAGGGCAAATGCCTACATACAAGAAAATAAGTTGTCCAAAACATCAAAAGGAATACTATGTAATTGTATTCAATATTCATATTTTTAAACTTAAACTACAGCCGAAAATTGAGCTACGTCATGCATATTAAAATTTGCAGAGTTAGACTTAACTAAGGGAATTGGTAATACCCCTTACTGTCATACAAAAATGCAAAACAAAATAAACAGAACGAAAACCTGAGAATCGACACTTGACAATGCTACACAAAACCTGAATTGAGCCAACCAAATTAAATTGTTGTAGGGAATTATGCCATCCAGCATATTTTCATTTGTTAAGAATATGTTATGGAAATGTTAGAACTACCAATTGTCTACAGTGGTTCAAACAGTGCATAAGCTTGGTGGAATATCAGTATTAATAACTTTAACATGTTTAAAATCATTTTTGTTTTCAAAATGTTGCCAGTTTTTCACACAAATTACAATATTCAGCTCGCTTATACTTACATCGTCATAACTGCTTAACTACTGCACCGATTGTAATAAATTTTGTATTTATTCAAAAAAGACCATACGCTATTCTAAGGTACTAAATACCACAACTTTATCCTGCAATTAAAGTTACAACGGGTTGCAGCGGGTTGCAACGATGTTTCAGAAGAGCTTTGTTATGTTAGTGTTAAAAGCAACGGTTTTAACTACCAAGAGCATAAATTTGGATATTTTACATTCGAATCACATTAAATAATGAAAGGATGATATATTAAAATGATAAAAAGATTGAAAATTCAATCTTAGAGACAATATCTTCATAATAACCAATCTTATACAAAATATGTCAATCAAATTCTGGATTTTCCTTCAGCCCAATTCTCAAGAGTGTGAATAAAGCATTTAATGTATGTATACCTTGTTGTGTCATTTTGCAGTAGCGCAATTCTGGTAAATTATTAGAGTGTATTGTGTAGTAACCATCTGTCATGTATCCGGATTCTCTCAATTCTTCACAAGATGTAAATACTGAAAAGAAAGAAAATATATAAAAAATATATCATGCACTTTTAGTTTTGTTTGGTTTTTTTTTCCCAGCTTTTTACAGATGATATTAGTGAAATAACTTGCTGGGTATATCAAAACTCTTCGTACGCAGATGTAGCTGATTTTACGGATTTTTTTTTTCACAATGATGAAAATAAAATTAGATGATTTAAATAAAATACTTAAATATTCAACTTTTACGAAGTTTTAACTTTTATAATAATTTTATTTCATGACCATTGCATGTTGTTTTCAGATAAGAAAATACTTTTTTTTTTCAAACGCGTGTGTTTAAGCAGTGAACTGATTTTACTTTGATTTTACTTTCATTACTGATACCGCTATAAAAATAATAATTACAAACCATTGACGTTTAAGCAACTTCCATCTATTTCATTTTTGTCCTTAATTAAGCAATAACACCTTATAACAAATTCTGATATTTAGAACTTTTATGGTTACATTTTGATCTTTCACCTTTTTTTCTCTAATTCGTAATTGTCAAATTAATCAACATTTATGACTTTATAAAAAT
>JXSR01S009028.1:31617-61115 GCA_000969725.1 Ophiothrix spiculata
AAATCACGTACCAACAATGGTGCTGCCATGGCATTCGTACTTGATAAATTGTCTGCAGTACTGAGACGCAGCCATCACAGCAAGTATTTGTTCCATAGTGGCTTTGTAATTGACTGTCCTCTGCACGGTTTGGGCATGTTGAGAGACGTCACCGTTGCCTGTAGCCAGTCGCCGCTCCTCACTGTCATGATGTATCACGGTGGCACCTGGTCAATAATGATTCATAGTGTCAATATCTGATATGAGGTGTGATACAGTATTCAGATAAAAAGCTGTATATAAGGCCCTGTATCCATAGGCTGTTCCCTGGTGCCATATGCCCGCAATTATCCCCAATTGCCATGCGATACACACAGGAAACATCTGCCATACACAAGGTCACTGATACAGTCAGTAAGCAAAATAAAGGTTAATTGTCTGTAGCGCGTGACAATTGGGCATAATTGCGGGAATATGGCACTAAGGAACAGCCTATGGATACAGGGCCTAAGAGAGCAGTCATGCCTCAAAACCAATTACAACTCATAGACTTTAAAAGCTATATATAAGCCACAGTTTCGGGATATAATTTTACCATTTAATTTAAAATGGTAAAATTAAATGGCTTATTGTTATTATTACAAGTTTTCATTACACATGGAAAATACCAAGTTAATTCTGTATGGATCAAAGCGAAGGCCTAAGCTCACTATAATTACCATGATTTTTCCATCTGTTTAAATAGTAGCCAGATTATCAAATCATAGTCTGTAGTTTATCTTGGTCTGGAATTGAACCAATATATATGAACGGTGAACAAATTGTTCTGAACATTTTGAAAAAGGTTCATTCCTGACTGAGATTTCCCTACAGACAGGCCAATTATTTTAAGTTAAGAAAACAATTTGCTCAGCTATTGTATAATTATTATTCAATCTCTTCGTGGTATGGTGGCAATTCAAATTACTTTAAAAAATAAGCGACTTTTAGAGATTTACGTAATCATTGTAATCGTGCATTTTTTGTAAATCTCACAAGAAAATCTCATCAGCACCATAAAAGTTCCCAGAAAGGTTTATTTTTTCTATACCCTGGCATCTGCATTAATAATGAATACTAACCTGTGTCGCAGTTAACTATGAATGAAGTCAAGCTCCCCTCAGGACCGTCCGGGTCGATCTGGTACCAACCACTCCCGAATCCTGCGTTCATATATTCTTCACAGGTACGTAGAGGTGGTGGCATAGCTGTATAAAAGTAACGTTGATTATCATTGTTCTTATCAACTATTGGTAACTAAAGATTTCTGGACTAAATTCACTGTTATTAAGGAATAAGTTCCATTTAAACATAGACTCAGTCTTCGATTTGAATTTAATGAATAGCCTACCTAATGATCATTTGAATCAAATACGTTATGTATTTTAACGTAACGGCATGTCTCTGATTAATAACTAGCAACATTTCAACAGTCCATCACAAGAGTGAACAGGGAATAGTGTTACATTCCGAAAGGTCTCAAGATGAGAAAAAAACTTTGCTTTGCGAATAAGTTTAAATTCATCAAAACGTTATTTATTTGCAAGAATAATAAAAAATAATAATAATAACTGTCAAATTTGAAATTTCATAATGAATTTTACCAGGGTTAAAATTTTAAATCCCCATAGTTTACACTTTTTTATTAAGTTGTATTTGTTAATCGGAAACGTTAACCGACTAATATATTTCCACGACGTAAAAATGTTTAACTTTGCCGAATTCAACTGAGTATTTGAAATCAGTACTCTTGATTTTACATGACATTATCTGAATTGGCTAGATGGTTGCCATTTTTGGGAGTCCTCAGAGAGTCACTGACCTTACAATATTACCGTATGCTGGAAGTTGTCATATCTAACTGCTTATCTAGCTTATTCTTTCATATTGTCTATTACATAGCGTGAGTGTTAGCTGTTTAAACAAAGCAAGATATTTATTTTACCTGTCCCTTCACACTCAAAAGCCCCAAGAGTAACCATGCCGACGCTATTTGCATTTGCATTGGCCTTTGCGTTCAATGATGTCACTGGGAGAACGAGTTTGTCCGTAATCCATCCTTCATCAACTCGCATAGTTTCATCGTTTATGATATCACAGTTGCAGTCTTTGCCAGAACCACTACATTCTAAGGGGAGAAAAGGGCTACATCTTTAACACTACAACCAAAGTGTATTTTGTAACATCGTATTAAGGGTGGCTGCCTGTGATTTTAAACTGACACCCATAAAGCTTAGCTTAGGGCATTCTCCATCCATACTTAGAAAAGTTATCATTGATAAAGTTGTCACCTATCTTATGTCATAAAGTAATTTTTAATTTGCAAGAAATTGCAATTTTCGTGAAAATATATGTGGACATTGTTTTTGCTAGAAAAGTTTATATCGGAAATTATCCGGGTAAGGGAAATAGTTATTATAACATGTCCTATAAATTTCATCTTCATATATGGTTTTATTTTCTGTGTTAATGGTAAATTAAAATTGCTCTTGCCCTCACCTTCTACTTACCCTACCCAGCCCCTTCAGTAGAATGGAGTCCAGTTTTGAAGGGAACACTAAATTTGAAAATGGGTTTTACCAGAATAAAGTTCCAAAAAGGCTTGGCTCTTTATAGTTGTAAGTTAATTGAAGGTTGCACTCTTAGAAAACCTTCATACAGTATACCAACATTAACGAAGTGGAATCGACTTTAAAGATATAAGGACATCAAATATGCAAATTAGTCATCTCAAACTCTCATTATGTTTTAATGGCCTGAGCTTCCTATACAAATAGAGCAACAAATAGCTAGGAGATACATTAATCACTGTGTTCTTTCTTGAAAATTTCGAAATCTGAGTTTGATATGAACGAACATAAAAATACACTAGAATATGCCTTCACACGAACTCCGGTATAAAATTGAATAAAAAAGAATGGTCATCAATTCATATAATATCAAATACCTGTCCTCTGTTCAAGTCCTGAGACAATCTGGGATAGTAGTCCTGTTTTTATGTAATTTGTATATTGTCTTTTTTCTATAACGAGGATCATTTTTAAATATCATTGTCGTTATTTTTTTTCTTTGATGTTTCTTTACTATACTTTATGGAAGAGTTACAACCGTTACGATATTTACCATTATTAATCATGCAGGCACAACCATAGTTTTTAGTAGGAGTTCCGCCCCAATTGTTCATCTTCTGCCCATTAATAGAGTTCCACCAGAGATGTACACCACTATCCCAAATTGGAAATTGCAAACAAGAAAATTTTAGGTGTTGTCGACATGATCCAGAAAGTGATGCAAGTGCCTTAAGTTGGTTGATAGTGGCCGCGTAATTAACGGTAACCACCACGTCAGAGGTACTTTTCATGTCGATGCTACTTGGATGGTTATGCGACAGAACTGTTACTCCTGTGAAACAGAAAAAAAATAAGGACATATAGAAGATGTATTCTCTGCCATTGAACGTATACAGATGTATAAAATTAGTGTTGCAATGCTGCCCTGTACGAGAAAATGGATGAAAGATTCTTACTAAAGGATAAAAATGCCAGAATTGGTGTTAGTATTCAGTTCGATACAGCGTGTTAAAATATGCCCAAGACGAGCACTTCCTTCCGGGGTAAAAGGGAATCGTACGTCAATCCAACGCTTTGGAAAAAATGGGCAAAAGACAAAGTGTTAGGCCTACATAAAGCAGTCTCTTACCGCAATCGTCGACTATCCTAACGTACGTTAGGATAGCCGACGATTGCAGTTAAAGACTCTGTAGGAGGGAGAAAATAGATTAGTATATTATCGACATGATTTACATAAAGATTTGTTGTTGTTTTTTCAAGAAGTCTATTGTTACAAAAGTCCTGCAATTAAATTCAGTAATTTTAGAATGTCTCAAGTGACACTGAGATCACTGAGGAACAGTCCATGTGTAACTCTTATTATCAGTGCGTAGGTGCGTATCATACATAATACAACTTACACAAGTATTGCATTTCCGTAAATTGCACAGCATTAAAACTTATTCAGAGTATTTAAAACATTGCAATTTTTCAATATATGCAATCTAGTAGAGTTTTCTTTGACCAATGAAATGTAGTCGTATGCATCTGTTAGTTTTGTCTACCTGTCAGTTCTCTGAACATGCTGAAGCATCGACATCAATTTACTTTATGAAGCTCAATAATTATGCAGATCATTGTAAGTGACACCGACGAGTATTTTTATGGTGACATTTGCAATGAGCTTGGGTTCACGTAATGTTACATCACAGCGATGTAAAGGAAATATTTTTTTAACAACAAAAACAACAGACATTATAGGACGAAACCATGTATATCCGTGTTATAGTTAGTTCTGTTTTTTTTTTATTCTTTCTTTCTTTTTACATCTCTGTGGATTGAAATATTTAAGCAATCGACGTCAAGCTGCGGGTTTCCAGTTATTGAATTTACCACCAGTAATCGTGACTTGACACTGACTAATTCGTTAGCCATCCAGACGTCCGTAGTTAACAGTCTGTTGTCGTTGCTTTACGTCGATGACTCGCATTCGCCACTCTCCGTTGTGAATTCGGCGAAAAGAAAGAAGTGAGTTGACAAGATCATGTACATCCATTAAGTTTACCTCACTTGAAATATACCAAGTCTTAAATCATCTAATTAACCAAAATGATATACTTATCCAAGAGAGCAATAGGGTTCTCATATTTCATGTGGGTGAGTGTGACTATGCGCGGCCGGGATGAAATAAAAAATATTCTGTCCATATGCAGCTTTACTGACCATCTTTAAGTGTTTAATACATTTTATTATGTTAATTGCACGTAAAAACATATTTTGGTTACTTGTATGTAAACAAAGGGGAAAATCTATATGTAAACAAAAGAAAACATTTGTTTAAAGTGGTCATTTGCTGAGACATGATTTCAACATTTCACTAAAAAATGAACTCTGTCCCGAGTAAATAATGAGTTGAAAATCAGTCTTTTCTCAACTGACCGATATGTTATTTAGTAAATTTTGTTAGTGAAGGGCAGCAAAGATTTAGAGAGCTCAGGTTTAGAGAGTTCAGGTCATAAGAAGAAATCGTACCGTTATTATCCATGTCGCAAAACGCTACAAACGGGTCGTCTCCGGTATTCGAACCATCGGGGTCGAGCAAGTAGTTGCCATTTCTCTGGTAACCTGCACAAAATAATTCCGCACACGTCCGATACAATGGATAAGCTATTAAGAAAAAGAAAAGAAATTTTGTTACAGTTAATAAGTACCAATATCATTCCATCCACACGAGTGTCTCATTATGTTTAAGGGACTATCTACAAGAGAGGCACCTCGAGATTAATGCCCATCAGCTTTGCATCTTGACGGTGGCTATACGGGAGTTCTGCTGTATACTATTACTCGGCATATAAGTGTATTTGTAGTTTCCATCAAAGAAGTCAGAGATCCGCACCTCAGATTAGGATCTCGGAGATGCGCATCTGCCCTTGCGCATCTACCCTCCACGTTATAATGTTACACGCAAACATATGTCTGAAAGCAAGCTATTACAACTCGTGACAACCATGTGACTACTAATATGAAACCCGTGTTATTCTGCAAGATATGGATGGAACACAATGCAGCTCAAACTGAGGAGTCTCGTAATGGAAACATCACGTGACAAACCAGAAATTGCATTTGACATGTTTAAACATTCTCATGATAAATGATAAGATGAGTAAGGAAGGTTAATGATGTTTTCCCAAAATGTTGCTGCAGGATGTCTGGTGGGTCAATTTGATATTTTTTTAAATAAATGTAGACTATTACAAGAAATTAAGCACTTAAAATAATAATAATAATAATAATAATGTGAGATTTTTGAGCGCTCATAACAAAGAAGCCGCTGAGCGCTGTACATACTTGTAAACGAAACATAAGAAATATACAATTTTTATACATACAATTGTTACAAACAGCTACAGAATCACATTCATAGGAGAAAAATTTGGAAAGTTATATAGGTAATTTCACATGCAGTCACTGAAAATAGTCTTCAAAAAGCAGAGTCTTGAGAGTACGCTTGAACTGACTAGTAGTCATTATTGGAGAAGCGTTCCTGAAAAGTATTTAGATTGATGTTGTAATTACATAGAACTGGTAAATTTGTTTTGAAATTTATTTGCTCTACTTCATGTCCGTTGATAAAAAAAACAACACAGTTTTCTGCCGATAATTGAAATTATCTAATTATTTGTAATCAATGTATGCATTTTCATATATTGAATATTAAGTGTCATGAATTTAGAATTCATAAAATTTATTTTGAGTCTCTTACACCTTATTCGCATGTCATTTGACAAAATAGTAAGTTTGAAATGAAAAAATAAAACCTTAATTTACATAAAAGAGAGTGTTCTTGGTTAGTATTAAAAACTTTTCATTCTAATCAAACAACACTGATAGTATATCGGCACCTATATAAATCAACTGCATCAAATTAACAAACAAAAGTACATAAATAAAATGAAATTGACTTACAATCAATTTTGCCAAGACAAATTAGTGGGCCTAGCGTATGAAACCCATATTTCATAGATGTGTCTGTATTCATGGTATTGCCAAGATGCACCTTCATCACGGGTAGGGTATCCTTGTCAGTAAGTAAACCACCATCACTCTTCCATGTATTATCGTTATCAAGATCACAATTGCATGCATCGCTGGTATCTGCACAGGCTTTTAAAAAGAGAACAACGGTTCAAATTAAACTTTTGCAAAATATTGAGCTTCACATTGCCGTGTTGAAAATAGCACATACCTATCTGTTTTTTACTTCTATGGTTTCGGATACTTTGAAAATTCTTACTATGGAGTAAACGCTTGTCTCTATACCCTACACTCTTAAAAAGCCAGGATCAAATATGAGACAAAAAGGATCATTTAGGTATCAAATATGAGCTTACCCTTTAAGGATCAAAGTGATCCAAAAATAAGGATCACAATTCTTGATCCGAAAAAAGGATCAAATATTTCTTATAAAAAGATCTGCCTAAAAATATCTCACTGAAGTGACCCTAGCAGGGTTTGAACCCACGCCGCATGTACACCATGTAATTACGAGACCATCGCTCTAACCATTCGGCCACGGGACCGGCAGCTGTAAGTGTGGTGAAATCATCGTATTTATAACCGTTGTATTTGTTCATTAAGTTTATCATGCTACTAAATTATTCACCAAATTAATCTAGAGAGATGGATACGTGGTCTGTCTTACTATTAGGATCGGACTGAGCGCAAGAGCATCCAAATTTTCCCGGCGACACGCCACCCCAATTCACCATTTTTCCATCATTTCCACTGATCCACCATACCTGTATCGTGAAATAAATAACACATTTAAAAAACAATACATACTCGTACATATAGTCAGTTACACTAAATCAAGAACATTTTGCTTATCATTTTCAACCAAAATCCTCGCAGATCAAATCAAATAACATAATCGATAATCAAGTATAAACATTGATTAGAAATATGTACATGTATAGCTACCTCATTCTTGTACAAATCTGAATCTACAAAAAAATGGCCGATTGAATTTAAAAAAGAATTGAAAAAAGTTGTGAATGTGTTCAAAACTTTATTATACAACACATTCCAGTTATTTGCACTGCTTTTAAAACTGCCCGTGAAGTAAAATTTGAAATTTTGATTAAGAAATTATTGAATATCCACTTCAAACAACAGTTTCCAAGATCAAACTGTGACATATCGCTTTATTAAAACAATGTAATAGTTCTTTGTCCTTTTACTTTGTTTTAATAAAGCGATTCCAGGGACGTGGATTGAAAATACCAGCATGCTAACTTTGCTTACTTGTTTCAATCTTAATTATGTGAGTTTTGATGTCTATCTCAGCGCAAGTACAATATAATACGCTAATTTGCCAGCGTTGAAGTCAATAGTCACTGTACACTCTCAATGCCACCAATGATACACAAACCTTTAAAGTTGATCATTAGGAAATTCTCTAAAACTGAACCCGCGTAGGGTTTAAGCCAACGGACAATATTTTGGGCTTATCCGTAACACCGACAAGTAGCTACAAGTGCCACATGTACCCTAGTTATGTACTTTTGTCGGATATATAAGGGAAAAATAATCAACTAACCTCAGCGTCGGTCGCTTTATTTGATTTAAACATTTTTGAATTGTAGCAGTCGTATTTAATGTCTTGAAAGCACTGTGCAGATACACCAATAAGATTCCTCATTTGTTCAGGCGACCATGCAATGTAGTTTGGACTTAGCACGAAATCCCCAGGATCTTTGTAGCCTATGACTCTTCCTTTTGATTCGCTGTCGTGACTGACACGTGTTCGTGCATCTGTGTCACCTGTTACAATCAAAAATATATTGCAAAGTACATAGATGAATAAAATTTCAAAAAGTATGTAATTCTGTGTTGTATGTCTTCATAACTGTTATAACCTTATCTCATTTTGTGTCTATTTAGCAGATTGCTAAAACATTTACTTACGGCAGTTTAAGGTACCTAAATTGAGTTTGCATGAATTTGAAAGCACATGATAGTAAAGTCTCATACGTTAACTAGTTTTGCTTGGATCAACCAGTTTTGCTCACGTGAATTTTTGAGCGGTGAGTGTTTTGAAGCGTCCAAATGATTACTTCAACCACAGCACCAGCTTAAAAGTAATCAGTATATACACGTTTTTCAGCATATATACCAATTTGTGGCTGGAAATCAAAATGTATACAAAATAGATACGTACTCAGAAAGATTAAAACAAAAAATAATGATTGAAACTAGCCAGGGATAGTGCACTTTGAGTTTTTAATAGTAAAATGTGACATTGTATATACTATTACTCCCCATTTAGAAACTCGACGTTGATATTTAACGTAACATCCAAAATTTTCAAATATTTTTGTTTGAATACATCACTTACTTATTACACAAAATACCGTGAAAGGTGGCTCTCCATTGTCTGGTCCATCGGGATCAATGTCATAGTATCCGTCGACAGTGTATCCAGCAAGCCGCAATTCTTCACATGACCGTAGTATTGGTGCCGCTACAAAATAGCAATATGATACATACTAAAAATAATCATCATCATACAAAACAGCAATATGATACATACTAAAAATAATCATCATCATACAAAACAGCAATATGATACATACTAAAAATAATCATCATCATACAAAACAGCAATATGATACATACTAAAAATAATCATCATCATACAAAACAGCAATATGATACATACTAAAAATAATCATCATCATACAAAACAGCAATATGATACATACTAAAAATCGTCGTCGTCGTCGTCGTCATCGTCATTATCGTCATTATCATCAAGTGTTTCAAATAAATTAGACACGAAGTGCAATTAACATGTTTATTATTTCTCTCTCTCTCTCCTAGGCTCCTAGTTAGCTACGTACCTTGACTTAGGTTACAAAAGACCATGAAAGGTGGGCCAAGGCCATCCGGTCCATCTGGGTCTATTTCATATTCCATATCTATACGAAGTCCATCGGACCACAATTCTGCACACGATTTTTTCGGCAATGACCCTAAATAAAAAGTATAACATAAACATTATGCCCTCTCCGTGTGTATCATTCACTGTGTCCTTAAAGGGACTAGCCGAGATTCCACTTAGAATTAAAAACTAAAGCTTTAAAAGTGTAGTAAAATACAAAAAAATACAGAAATGTACACAGAAATGGCTCAAATTGACAGCGAATTGATTTGCAATATATCTATCAGTTCAGTTCAGTTTTATTTGGCATATCAACTAAACATACACAATAATACATAAAACAATAAGAGTTACATATATATTTAACAGGTCCTAAAATACATCAGGATATAAAATTACAGAAATGCCAAGGATAGCCCAAGAAAGCCCTAAAAGGGCTTATTTCCATTGGGGTCCTTTATGAGAAACAAACAGTACATTATAAAAAGTATTTATGAAACATAACACAAAAATAAAATATTGCACATGGTTTAAAAAAATTGTATTTTGGAAAGCTATTAGGAGTTAAATATGATCATGATAAAAAGTGGCTTTTGACTGCTTTTTTAAATTGCACATACGATTTAGATGTTTTTATGTGAGTTGGTAACTTATTCCATTCTTGAATACCAGTAAAAGTAAAAGAATTGCACTGCTGACCTTTGATCTTTGGAACAAGAAAATTTGTTGCACTTCCCCTTGTATTGTACCTGTGACTATTGGATAGCTTGAAAAAATTAGAAGTCATATACCCAGGTGCCATTTCATGGTAAATTTTGTACATGTGGTTTAGCTTGAGTTGCTTGACTCTATCTTCTACCTTCAGCATCCCAACCTTCTTCAATTCATCAAACCCAATGTGGGCCCTTGGACAAGTTTCAAGATGAAACGAACCACCTTGTTTTGCATAACCTGCAGCTTCTTTTTGTGTTTCACAGAAAGCGAGGAAAACCATGAAGAACAGCAATAGTCGAAATGGCATTGGATGAGTGCATTACAAAGAATTGTACGACTTCTTTCATTTAAAAAATGACCTTGTCTGTATAAAAATGCAAGCCGATTGGAAACCTTTTTGATAACAGATTTTGCTACACTTTTGCTACTCACGTCATTGTCAAGAGTGATTCCAAGATACTTTACAGAATCGGTTGTGGTGATAATATTATCATTGCATTTGACTTCAAACTTATCAACTCTGCTTAACCTAATTTTTTATCCAAAGAGAATGGACTCAGTTTTGCCAAGATGTAAAGACAATTTATTATCAATCAACCATTGCCTGCAGGATTCAAGTTCTTTACTTAAAGTAGCTGAAATAACTTCAGGATCTTTCCCAGATATATAAAGGGCACTATCGTCAGCGTAAAGTAGCAGGCTACAGTTAACACTCGATGACATATCATTTACATAGCACAGGAATAACAGTGGTCCTAATATGCTTCCCTATGGGACACCACATGAGATGTACATAGGCTTTGATTCAGTTTGGTTAACATTAACAATCTGTTGTCTATTAGAAAGATATGATTTAAACCATGAAACTGAATCACTGCTGACCCCCATGGCTTGCAACTTGTTACATAGTATGACATGATCGACCGTATCAAATGCCTTTTGTAGATCTAAGAGCACCATACCGATATATTTACCAGCAGCCATTTGAGATCGTAAATAATCTGTGAGGTGTATAAGGCATGTATCTGTGGAATAAGATCCCCTGAAACCAGATTGCAAGTCATAGATAAGATTATTATCAGAAAGGTACTTTTCAAGTTGGTTGTACACTGCTTTCTCCAGAATCTTTGATACAATAGATAGAATGCTTACAGGTCTATAATTGCCTACATCAGATCTACACTTCTTTTTAAATAGAGGCTTTACTCGTGCAAGTTTCATATCTGAAGGAACAGTGTTACTTGAAATAGACAGGTTAATGATGACAGCAATATGATCTTTAATTGTTATGGCACTGTCTTTTAGGAATTTTGCTGGTATACCATCAAGTCCTGTACTTTTGTTAGGCTTTAGCTTCATGAGTTCTTTGTACACAAAATCAACAGAAACAGGTGACAGTTTAAAATTCCCTGGCATAGCATTCTTACTTGAATATAACTTTTTAAAGTTATCTGATTCAGTGCTGAAATTGTTTTTTTGCAACTGGTAACTTATTAACTAATGATGATGCAATGGTAGTATAAAACTCATTAATATAGTTTGCAACTCTATTAGAATCAAAGCATGTCTCACCTTCGATATCAAGAACAACTTTTGTTTCACCTTTAGTTTTGTTACTGTACCCAAGTGACTTAAGCTGTTGCCAAAGTTTCTTAGAATCATATTTGTGTTCCTCAATCTTATTACTGAAGTGCTCTGTGATTATTTATTAAAATATCATGTCACTTTTAATTTACATTTGCCACTGCCCATGCCATGGCTGCACTGAGCTGAGGTATGTAAAATTTACTATTCCCAATAAAATGACTAAGAATCTACCTAAATGTTATATAAAACAAATAATAAATGTTTTACATTCATACAATGGAACAAATACTTTCATTCGTTGAAATCTGATGCGTTCCATTCAACTCGGCTACTTCTCATTGAATGGAACGCATCAGATTTCAACTCATGAAAATAGTTATCCCATTGTACTCATAAACATTCATTATTTGTATAATGTCATTAATAATTCATTAATTCATCTTAAGGGTAATTCCATGTTAAAATGTAATTTTCATAAAAAAATCAAGTTTGTAATGAACAATAACTGGTTATATTTTATCAATATATACACCTTAAAGTTCATAAAAATGTAATCAATTTCTAGCTCGCGTTGTGTTTCACCGCCATTTTAAAGGCATACGCATAAATTATTACTGTTTTTATCTCAGCAGAAACCTTAAATCAAATTCCTGTAATTTTCCCCTTCTTTGTAATGGATAACATTGATACTGTTGGTATGTAAACCTTAGGTTGGATACTTCATATCAATAAAAAAAGGTAAAGAGATGTGATGTCCCCCATTGCCAGTGTAGCACTACTCCCAAGAGCTGCATTTCACTATGTAACGCGACTCACGAAAAGAACATCTTTTTACTGTATCACCAAGTGTAAAGCTTTTTCCATGTTGTCCTTCATTTTTCTCCTGGTTTAGGTCATATCTAATATTTATTCAATAACTTTCTAAGGAATGCTTCCTTATTACTGACAGGACAGCACCACTCAAATATGTAACGCGACTCACAATGTAACGCGACTCACATAAATGTAACGCGACTCACGCCACTTAATTGTGCTAAAAGGCACTTAGCACACTGATTGTTGCTCGTGTTTGCATGAAAATTGCATTGCTGCTCTCTAATGCTTACAAGAAAGCAATACCAGGGCTCTGACACCAGCATTTCGCTGGCACTCGATATCGGCAGTCGTACAATGTAAACAATGCAGAGAAAACGCCGGAATACAAAATGGCGACTGACGCACTCATGGGCAAAAAAGTGGAACCTCAGGGGACACTCTGAACTGCACCGTGAAGTCCGTGAACGCTTTCACGGCGCAGCATAGAGCGCAGCCTTTGACATTTCATTCATGATTGTTTATTGTTTATGCTATACATTATTTTCCGTAAAACGCATTTAGGACTCTCTGAGAGGCGCGGACGCAACACGTGCTAAATCAAAGATGGCGGCGCGCATGCACTGTGTCACTTTATAAATAGGTCTGTCATTTCCCAATCTTATATATTCCCTGGCAATACATGGCAATTATTTTGAACTGGATCAGTGAATAGATGCAGTTGTGATATATATGTGGTACTTTTTGGTACATTTATGCATTTTCTCCTCTATTATATTCCACCTTGCATATGATATTGGATCCGATGTCAAAGAACAGCTCTGTAAATGAGAGCATCATCATTCGAAGCAGTACCTTAAATTAATAAAGGAATCCAAAATGACATTATTTTTAATTGGTTAAGCACCACAAGTTGTAGATCAAAGGTTCAACATTCTGGCGTGAAAATTCTGTCTAGATAGAGGCTATTTCGTTCTATAACTGCCTATCTATGTCATTTTTAAGTTCATTTTTAAAATCCTTCAATTTAATTTCCTAATTGAAAATGTTTACTTATGTACATGATGAGAAAGTTGCAGTGTATCACAAAAAAGGGTGCTATTTTCACGTCTCAAAAACGTGTCAAAAAATAAAACAGCCCATTGGGAGGCTGGGTCTAAGTCAATTACACAGAGTGCTGTATGCAGGCTCTGTGACAAAAGTTGATTGCTTGTGTATGATTGGTAGATAAGGAGACGACAGCTCCATTTTAAAAAACTTTTAAAACAATTCCAAAATATTAAATGATTAAAGATGTAACTTATGTACATTTGTAACGCGACTCACAGTTCATGTAACGTGACTCACACATTAAACTAAACATTTCAAATATTTTTTGAATGTGATTTAATAAAATATTCACTTGTGCAACTTAGATATTGTAAGATTTATCACCTTATGGTACACTGTTAGAACGTTGGGCAAATAATTTACCCAACGTTGGTTCAACTATGAACAACCCAACTTCTGGGTAAACAATTACCAACGTTACGTACAATGTTGGCTAATTACCTAACTGTTGGGTAAAAGTTTTAGCTAATTACCGAAATATGGGGTAAAATTTCATCAACAGTTGGTTAATATTATTTACCCAACAATTGGGTTGTTCATAGTTTAACCAACGCTAAAAAATTGCCCAACAGTATAACAGTGAATGAGCATGTTCACAAAGCTATTTTTAATGCAAGAGCTATCGTACTCAAGGGAAGCCTAAATGGAACATTTTATTGGAAGATGTATTTGTTTGTTGAGATCTCTGCAGTGAAAATCACCAAAATTTGTCAATGAAATGGTTTTCTATGATTGAAGGAAATGTTACTTTACCATTTAACTTGAATTAGTGTGCTAAAAAGTTCAGCAAATGATCTACACAATGCCATTTTTCACATTGGCCAAAAATGTAACACGACTCACATTCTGGATGTAACGTGACTCACGCACACTGTTATACTGTTGGGCAATTTTTTAGCGTTGGTTAAACTATGAACAACCCAATTGTTGGGTAAATAATATTAACCAACTGTTGGTGAAATTTTACCCAATATTTGGGTAATTAGCTAAAACTTTTACCCAACAGTTAGGTAATTAGCCAACATTTTACGCAACGTTGGTAATTATTTACCCAGAAGTTGGGTTGTTCATAGTTGAACCAACGTTGTGTAAATTATTTGCCCAACGTTCTAACAGTGCACTGATTTGGCTACTATACAAAATCATAATCATTAATATTTCAAGTTTGCTTGTAGAATATAGCTATACTATTAAGTTATCATCTTAAAATATTAAAGGATTTGTCAAGCTTTTAGGTTAAGGAGGAAATGTGGATTTGTGAAAGCCTATTTTAAGCATGTCTTTTTGCTGTAACGCGACTCACGCCTTCATTTTTATGCATACATTTTATATAGTCATATTCATTTGTGTTTTGTTTGTGTGATTAGATACATTATGACTATAGTTACTTGTAAAGAAAATATGCACCCATCAACTCTTCATAACATTATATGGCATGTGATTGAATTTGATATTTTTTGTCAAAGTGTAACGCGACTAACATGGAATTACCCATAAGAGTAAATCTATATAAAAACCACACGAATTCTTGGAAGAAGGGGGTCAGCAAATTCATTTCATATGAAGTCAGTGATTACCTTTAGGCAAACCATTATGCATAGGGAGCATTAAAAAATCACAGTGTTTCTAGATATTTAATAAATGGCATTACAAAATTGCATAGTTTTGACAAGTTTTCCTCACATTCAGATGCATGTTTTAAATATATGGATTTGTCATTCATCATAGTGTCAATATTTCATGCTAATATTTTTCTAACAAGTTGGTAATAGAATACCCTTCATGATATGTAATACATAAAATGAGAGTGTTTCTACTTTTTGGAAAAAAATGGTTTTTATTATCAAAAATTTGGGTAAAAAACAGAGAATTTGGATGCTCCATTTTCCGGTTGTTCAGCAGTTTTGAATTTAAGTTTTATTTTGGTTGTAATATACACCATTTGGCCCCTCATAATAAAAAATAAAATTATTGAATTATAATTTCTTTATATTAGAAACACCTCAAAACCTTATATTGTCCATTATACACATACAACGCATATAAATAAAGGGGCACCCCTCCCCCCCCCCCCCCCCCCCCCGTTAATTTCAAATGTATGCTCTAATCAAAATTATTTTGTAGTTCAAGATCTTTTCTTTCAATTGATACCAAAAAGAAAATAATCGAACAATGCCTTGGGTAGTTATGACATTTTAAAGCATGTTAAAACAACCGTTTCAGTTGTTTTCCTTATTTATTATAATACAAGCAAGAATCTGCATGGAAGAGTGATATACTTTTAATTGCCAAATTTTTAATAGGGCATGTTTTCGGGTATTATAGTTGAATACTACATTGCGCAATTGTGTTTATTTGGTATGCATGGATATGCATTTTTTGTACTATCCTTTATTTTATATCTAGAAACACTGTGATTTTTTAAGTGCACTGTGATGAAGAGTGAGTCATAGAAATGCCACAGGCCTAATATGAACAAAAATTGCCGACCCCCTTCTTCCGTTGATCATGTGGTTTTTACATATATTTACTCTTAATCTACGGTCACAATGATCGAACGACCAAAAGACTCGTACGACTCCTTTAAGAATGAGGTTCGTAGGACGTTCGTACGGCGTTCGCAAGAATAGGTATATTTTTTTTATAAATATCTGACAAATGTTCATTTTTATGAAATTTCTTTTCTGGGCAATGTTAATAGATGTGTTTCCCCTGGACAAAAATGAGTTTTGTTTTTAAAACATATTAAAAAATACCCTTACGACTGGTCGCAAACGCCTTACAAACGATTAGTTGTTTGACCGCTTCGTACGAACGTCGTACGAACGCCCCAAGAACATCGTACGATCAAAAACAGCTCTTAAGCTCGCAGCCTGGTTATTTGTCATGTTCAATATCTTGCTACGACTGCCTTGCGAATACCTACATACGATTGCCGCACGACGTTCGTACGGCGTTCGCACGAACATCGTAAGAACTTTGCCATTGTAATTCCTATTCAAATGAATGCTTTATAATGAGGATTTGCCAGAGACGCGCTAATCATCTCTCTGGGATTAGCATAGGCCTATAGTAATCACATTTGTTTTATATGTTGATAATGACATGGTCGGTGGAAATACATGCTGTTCTAATAATGTTATCATTGATTATAGGCACTGCGACTGAATTTTAATTTCAGGGGGCTGAATACCGTACTATACCTTACTAGAAGTTTAAAGTATTGAGAGTGCGAGTAGCCTAGGCCTATGCTTTGCGATAGTGGCGCCATGGAGAATTTGAATATGATGTCACCCCCTTTTTTTTCTTAAGCGAGGAATTTGTTGTAATGACGGTATTTTGTGTCGTAAAATTACTTTTACCCTATCCTTTTCTCTTTCGCTAATTCTACACCTTCTCTTAATACGGTACCCTTTCTTTATTTTTTTTCTCTATTTCGTGTTGTATCCCCCTTTCCACGCTTTATTCTTGTATAAATTGTCACAAGTCTATCGCACGAACAGAGTCAGAAATGTGTGCGACCTTGCGAACTGATTATGAGTAAACACTCTTTCATAAGACCACCGCAAGACGTTCGTACGAAAGCATACGAAGTGGTCAAATAAACATTGTTAATCGGTCGTGCGACCGCCGTACGACCTATGGTGACCATAGCAACACTAGTATAATATCAAAGGTTTCGGTTATCTTACTTCTTCCATTGCACTGGAGGGGTCCAATAATGTACTTGGATTTGTCGTTACCGCCATATCGTAGACCTGTTATAGGAAGCTGTCCTCTATCTGCTAAAAATCCAGCATCTTTTCCCCAAATATTTTTCAAGCCATCACAGTTGCATTTCTTTTTGGGTGTCGCACAACCTTGAAAATTAAAAATGTATATATTAAATAGCGTATTTTGCAATACGGAGTGGAGTGTTGGTATCGTCAATTATTATCCGCATATCCTCTGTGTGAACAAACCGATGGTGACGTATCATATATTGCGTCAACCTAATAGCACAGAATATGTACAAGAAAACCTAACTCTTGTCCTACTGAGCTTTTTTTGTCACACAAACTCCGAAGGGGGGTTGGATGTTGCAACCCCCCTATTATATTAGAACGGAAGCCCCTCTGAACTTGATTTTACCTATAATAGATAGGTATGATCCTTCCTTATCCAACAATACCAAGATCATCAAAATCGGCCAAGGCGTTGCGTAATTATGACGTCATAAAGTACTTTCCGATTGGAAAATCGTTGCTATCAAAGTTCTAAATATCGAATTTTCATCGAGTTTTTTGCTAATACAGAAGGAAAATTATGATTCTAACATATCTTGTAGGTTTGAGTCTTATAGCATGCATACATTTTTCAAAATGGCAACATTCACCATCTCCTAATCACACCCAAACTTTGATTGATATTACAAACCAAACTTGGTATCACTTAATTTGTTTATCAAAATGATCGCAAAGGATATAAAAGAGATTACCAAAATGCCTTAGCTGCTTTTGCGTTTTTATATAGCGGGAAAACCCCTTAGGGGGATTGCAACAACCCCTCCCCCCTCCCCTTTCGGAGGACAAGGGCTATAAAAGACATAGCTAAAAGACATGACTAAAAACATTTCGACAAAAGTAGACTTGCCTCATCAATAAAGACTTGATATGGCAAGTCTACTTTTGTCGAAATGTCATCATGTGCATAACTTGTTAAAATGAAAACAAGCAAGTTTAATCTGTATTTAGAGCTGACAATCACAAACGACATTGAACTAAAATGAGGTGATCTTATTATTAATCATTAATTTACAGTGAAATCCTGTTAATATAAGCATTCTACTGGTAAGAAAAAAACAATCATCGAAAATTGCTTCAGCCTACATAATACGTATTTTAACAGGACTTTAAATCTAAGTTAGAAGTTGAAATTCGACATTTAATACTGATCACTGCATTTAACATTTAACGACCGTTTGAGAATATCAACCGTTTTTATGATCATTGGCAGCAGTGCGTATATATTATACACTGAATCTCCTCAAAGGAAATTAAAGCTTAAATAAATTTAAGCGTAAGAAGACTTTCAGTAAGTGGTCATTTTGTAACTCTTAACATGTCTTGAGAGGGCACGGCAGTTCTGATTGGATCAAATTTCAGATATGAAGTCACTTTAACATATACTATGTGTTTGTTGTAAGATTGACATTACTAGATGAGAGATTCGTACTACCTTTTTTCTTTTCTTCCCTCATAAGATGATTAAGTTTAAATCTAATTTTAATATTATCTAGACGTATGTCACCATAAAGTCATACCAGGGCGACATCCAAGCAATTCAAAACGCATGCTGCAATGCACATTCCACGAGAGAGGACGTATCTGGACAGCCTTCGCTAAAATGCGTGATGGAAACAATGAGGTGACTGTGGTGTTTTTGTCAGTGTTGCCCGTCAAAACCTGTTACAGTAAAACGTTACATGAAAACATGATGATAGTATGATCTTTTGTGTGTCATTTAATGCTGTGGGGTTAGTCGATAAATAAATAAAATAAATAAAAAATAAATTGCAGGTGATTTAAAGTGCACTACGTGACCCCCCTGACTTGTAAGTCTACACGGCTACAGCACACTTCACAGAGCAGTTCTAATCATTGGGTAAATTCACTACCTGGACTCCCTGGGGCCAAAGGGCCAACTCTTGGCAAATTGAGGCCTGTCTCTCTAACATCTATTTTTGCCAGAGTTGCAGAGGGATTCATAACAAAGTGGGTTCTGAACGATGTTGAAAATTTCATTGATACCCGCCAATTTGACAATGTTAAAGGGGTTTCTACTGCTCATTATTTAGTTTTTCTTATTCATGTTTTGTTTCAGGGTGCAGAGCGAAGCCGCAACATAGGAACTGTGGTGCTTACGGACTTCTCGAAGGCGTTTGATCTGGTTGACCACACCCTTCTGATTCGTAAGATCATCGACATCGGGGTCCGTAAGTCCATAGTTCCTTGGATTTGCGACTTCCTCTGTAACCGCCAATAATGTGTCAGGTACAAAACTGTTTTGTCGGATTTCGTTTCTATCAAAGGTGGTGTACCTCAGGGTACAAAATTTGGTCCCATCGGTTTCCAAATTCTTATTAATGATGCGGCTAAAAGTGCTAGCAGCCAATATTGGAAATATGTGGATGACTTGACATTTGCTGAGAACTTTTCTGGTGGTTGTCCAAGCTCAATTCGGGATGATCTAAATGAATTTACTGAGTGGGCTGTGGACAATAACTTGAAATTAAATCCCAGCAAGTGCCAAGCCATCCAAGTTAATTTTTCTAGACCACCTCTACCACATCGCGACTTCAATATTGGAACTGAGCCACTGACCTATGTCTCCGAAGCTAAAGAGCTGGGCTTATGGATTCAGAATAACCTTAAGTGGAATGTCCAAGTGGACAAGATGTTAACTAAAGCAAATTCCAGGTTATTCTTTTTAAGCGCTTTGGTTTTTCGCCAGAAGAGCTTATAATGGCTTGCAGTGGTTATATCAGACCAATATTGGCATAATTGGAGTACGCTGATGTGGTATGGTATTCCGGACTTACAGCTAAACAGTGCAATGAAATTGAAGCAATCCAGAAGAGGGCCTGCAGAACAATCCTGGGGAGGCAATATGTGTCTTATGATGATGCTCTTGAGCTGTGCAATTTTGACACACTCTCTGATAGGAGGGAGAACCACTGTCTGAGGTTTGCCGAAGGGCTTTCCCAAACTAGCCGCACAAGTGCTCTTATCCCACCTACTAGAGAGGAGTGTCATGGGCGTACTCTACGTAACAGCAAAAAGTTTTTGCCGCCCAGGGCCAGGACAGAGCGTTATAAAAATAGTCCTGTACCCTATTTTATCAGTTTGCTTAACTAGTGATTTTTATGGGGGTTTTCCCCCTTTTCGGCCTTATCAGGGTTGTTCTGCATATACCTCGGTATATCTAATCATGCAGGGCATCAAATTATTATTTTTTCCTCAGGAGCCATTTTTTGAAATTCAAAGTTTCCTCAATTAGCTCGTATTTATTTTTTCTCATGAAGGCACAATTTCCTCAATTTCTTCTGTTACTTCCTGGGAGCGATGCTCCCTGCTCCCGCACAATTTGACAGGCTGATCTAATGTGCAATATTGTTTTTGAATTCTTAGAAAGCTTCAATATTGTATTATAATAAAAAAAAATTCTCTCTAAATTTTAATTCTTCTGTATTTTTTTTGCATTTTTTATGTTCTTGTACTTTTGATTTTTTGAAGTGTAATATTTTCCAGATGTATTTTTAATGTTTTTATAAGTGTGCCTATTGTAATTATTGACTTATATTTGGCCAGTTGGCCACCATTGTCAGTAAGTTTTAATAAAATCTGAAATCTGAAATCTGAAAGGGCTTACTGCGGCATATTGGCGCAACCCTAGCTCGAGCAATTCACACCCTCATAGAATATACAGTTTTTGCATACTCAACTCCAGCTGGACTCGAACGCGGAACAATCGATACCTTATGTTTAACAGTCCGAGAACTAACCGACTGAGCTAGCGAGAACTATTATAGTCTATAAGAGGATGTAAGGGCCGAACTATACTCGGCCTCCACACAAATTTTCTACTACCAAACATTTGGTCAGCTTTGGTCGTGACGTCACCAGACAGTTAAATCTGATAGAATATAATTGTACAGACCGGTAACAGACATTTATTGATGTTTCAATGCTTTGCTTTTATTCAATTCAACACGTCATGTGCAATTTTACGCGAAGTTTAATCTTTATTTTTTAACTTGATGTTGAAGTTGTTTTATTTGGCGTCACAGGTCATGATCAAATGTTTACATCGTGATCAAATGATTGATAGAAAATAATTTGTGTTGAGCTAAGTATAATATTTAGCCTTTAAAAAGAAATTTGCATCATCAACATCATAGACATTATGAGACAAAGACACGATAAGAGATTTAAAAGATGTCTCACGTCAAAACAAAATGCATATCAAATGCAGAACCAGATTCAACATTGGAAAAATGAAAGATGAAAAATATCTCATTACATAAACTACAGAATACAATAATATCTTATTCGTTTACAAATGTATTCATCCTGATCTACAACTGTTTATAATATGCCTATAAATTTTACACATTTAGACAAACCACAATAATACCATGAGAACATGTGGCTCTACATCCTTTTTCAATCGAATCTGGTGTAAAACCTTTTATCAACAAAGCCAGTGTCGTTGCCAAGGGTTTCACATCACTTTAGGGGCGGCTCCAAAACTCAACCCGCGGTTGCCTGCCTGTTCTGGGCGGTTCAACCGGAATAAACAGTAGCAAACCGTCCAGAACCGGCAGACAACCGCCGGTTGAGTTTCGAAGCCACCCCTTATTAACAAAAGCAACGATTTTTACTGAAACCAGTCATGAACCAGTCAAAATGAATACGTTTACCAGCCAATGAACTAAATTTAATAATAAAAAAGAAGTACTTACGAGGTCTTGATTTGTTTCATTCTTTACAAACATCCAAGTTTGTTCATCGCTAGTGTACTGCACTTTATATGTTTTTACCCATTGACTAGCATCCGCTCTTCCTTGGAGCATTACACCACCGACCCACATCAATTCTGAAAATTTCACTTTTATCCAAGGGCTAGAGTCATCCTTTTCAGCGACCCATGAATCTGAGCCTTCTGTTGTAGGTTGTTTATAATTAAGTCGTCCTTGGGTTGCATCATGGTTATGATCCCATTCGCTTGATGCGGTAATTGCAGCATCACTGACCCTTCCATCTTCAACACCCAATCGCTCTAAAGCTGGACAATCATCTGAAAAATATTGAAACCGATTATTTCAGAAATCTGTGTCTGAGTTTAGGTTTTTTTCACAAAAAAGAAAATATTTATGACTGTCTCTCCCTTTACAAGTACCGTAGCAGTTATTCACTTCCTCGTGAAATGTGCGATGTCTGGTAGTCCATGATAGCTCACGTCGAATTTTAAGCAACTCTGCTTTTTCACACGTCCACATTTAGTTTCAAGACCTTTATTGGGACACACTGTATTTCTTTTCGTGCAATTTGTTTTAGCATTGGTGGTGGTGGTGGTGAATCGCTCAAAAACAGCTGCATGCGCTAGTCAATCCTTTCGAAAAAGAGAGAAATGACTGAACTTTCACTCAACTCGTTTTCCACTCTTTTTACAGTTAGAGAGCAAACCCCGTTTTTCAAAAATGTAAATATGGTCACATTAAATTAAATAATCTTATTACAAAGAAGGTAACATACATAAATCCCATTGACTGCATGCGCAACCTTCAGATCCTGTTGGCACTCCACCAAAGTTGAACATATCTCTGCCCTGTCTGGATTTCCACCAAACATATGGCCAGCCATTCTCATCCCACATCTTAGAATTGTGACAATCGTATTGAATATATTGCTGGCAGGTATCCGATGCAGCTAGTAGAGCCGATATTTGTTGAAGGGATGGTTTGTATGTGATAGGAATGACGACTTCACCAGGATTGGTTTTAGCATCAAGAAGTCCACATGACCAAGTTTGTTCATGGTCAATTACAGTTGAACCTGGTACAGTAGTAGGATATTGAATAATTTCTTATTTAGATATGCAATGATAAAGGAACAGTGACATACACGTGTTGCATGTGATCGAGAAACATTTTTCAACGCGAAACATGTTTTACTTTGCTATATATGCATTATGAAAAATGCGTTTTAAATAGCGTTTTACCCTAGTTAAACGGAGCGATTTTCACAAACATATTATACGGAGGGGGGGGGGGGGGGGGGGGTGGCAACCCCCCCCTCAATTTTTTATAGCGAGTCCCCAGACCCCCGTATGTGGTACCAGTGGATAGATATCAGTCCCCTCTTTCCATTGATACCAAATTCAAGGTCATCCATACATGAATGACGTCACTATGACGTCATAATTACCAAAATGTTGAAAATCGGCATTTGTATATAGGCAAAAATCAAAATTTTCTAAAAAATCTGAGGAATATCCGATTTCATGCGTTTTTTTGTTAAAAATTATAGGAAATGACTAGTTTTACCTAAATACCAAGTTTGAAATAGATATCTGCTATATAAATGACTAAAAAGTACATTTTTAAAATCACGGAGTTACACTAACCCCCCCCCCCTGACCTCCGAACTTTGAACGGACACTGTGACCCCTCTGAAGGTGGTAGGGTCAAAAAAAATTCACTAGAATGATCGCAAAGGATGAACATTAGCGTCAGAAAAAATTTCGGTAGGGGGGATAATTGTGATAATTCGATTGTTTTCAAGTTTTGATAGATGATAGGGTTGATACTTCATTACAAATAGTAATTATTGTATAAATATGTGGTGTTAATTTTGAATGGTAGTGAAATATTTTGCGTTGATTCGCCTGAAAAAACGGACGTTTTTTACCATGCAAATGGGAAGGGAAATTAACAAACATTAAAGTACATTATGAACACTATACCTTTGCAAGTCGGCGCTTTGGAATTCTGTGTCTCTGTAAAAAAAAAAGACGAATTTGCTTAGCATTACTGCACTCAATATTGGAAAGACCATCACTGATAATTTTACAAAATACTGTTATATCCTAAGAATTCATACACATATTGAAACTGGTGAGAAATGGGGTAGTTTTTAATCGTTCTATGTATATTTTTCCATTGTTTATTTTTTCATTACTGTTAATTCGCGTACTATTGAAGCATTTTCATAGACTTCTTCTTACGAGGTAGTTTTTAATAAAACAGCATGTCATAAAGTACTACCGACCCATAGAAATACTTATAGTGAAATTTAAGCGAAAGTTGTAAAACTCACTATAACAGATTTTAATTTCGAACTTTAAGCAGTTGTTTGTTTGTGTTTTCGTAGGTGTCTATTTTTGTTGTTGTTGTTTTTCTTATAAATATTTTGTCAGTTTCCGCCTTTTTAGATCTGCTTTCAAAATAGCGATATAACACCCTAATAATCAGGACGAAGGTTAATAATAAAACGACTCTGTCTGATCTCAAAATCAAATTAATTAGAATTGCACTACTCACGTTATAAATTTAGTAATATCTACTATTGCTGTAATTATTGTAATTGGCGGGAAGCCCGGGCGAGAATTTAAGGGGCTAAAGTGTCTCCATTGGGATAAAGAAGGGAGACGATCGGGTAAAATTAAGTACAATAAAAATTCCTTTAGAAAGGATAGATCGGTCCCAAGGAGAAAAAGTTTTCAAGGTAATCAAACAGTCTGGGAGATGTTTACATGTAGAGAGGAACAAAACGTGCAACCTCTAATATAAACAGTGATTTGGCTTTCTGACAAGCAGCTGTCAAACTATTGGTAAAAAGAAAAAGTCGATAGAGACTTCCTTTGGAAAATATTATTGTTCCTTTACAATACCTGGCTCCCAACCAAGAATTTCTAAACGCATCCCGACGCCTCTATGCCATGTTAAAGGTTCAACACGCACTACAAGAGCCAAAACAGTGTCATTGATCAAGATGGTTTTTGGTGTAGAAGAATCTGTGTTCGCGTCAAATGGCTAAAATATTAAAAGCAATTTGGATGGAAGATAACATTTAGTTTGATACACAAAAATAGAATATGCATTTGATGACACCCGTATATAATACATATATATTTAGTTAACAGAAATGAAAGAGATCTATATAGATATAAATATTGTATAAAAAGTATGGTTCATATTAGTAATAATACAGTCATCATGGTCATATAATTAAAGTACACAAGAAATGCTATAGATCGAATCATTTTCAAAATCTGTATCGGGTCCTAAGATGTCAAGTGCATTTCTATACAGTGCTACAATGGATTAAAACATTAAAATGTTAGATTCATATGGGAGAATAGTAAAGACTCCCAAAAAGAAAATAAGTATCGCCTCACCTCGAACAAACGACTCCTGCGCCAATACACCAATCAGCAACTTTTACAAAACGACTTTGAGGGTTTTAAATGTTCATAACTTCGGGTTTCTCAGTCAATTGTCAGAAAAAGGGTGTAACATAAAAGCTGAAACTCCAGCGCTTGTGCACACAATCTTTAAATATTACGTTTGCGTATTCCGTGTTGGCGTAGGATTCACTTGTTCGAGGTGAGGCGATACTTTTTTTTTGGAGTCTTTACTTTCCCAACACGTGCTAAAATAGTGCTCGAACCACGTTCAAAATCTGCTTTTTAGGAATATTACGAAAGGCAAAACTAAGACAAACGACAAAATAATGGGAAGATACTTTTATTTTAAGCTCAAAATTAATACATTTTTATTTTGTGTATAACCTTAAATTATTTTGAGAAGTTTTGAGACGTAGAAGCAAAATAATCAGGTAAAAAGGAAAACAGTCCAAGTTAAAAATAATGCACTTCTAGTACAAGGTTTTAGATTTAGTAATGTCGTATATGGAGACAATATTATTAATAGAACTCTTCGAGCACATGATCAAACTTGTGTAGAAAATACCTTGTCTAAAATTAGAACAGTTTAGTACAAAGATAATATATTTCGAGTACATCAAAACTGTGCTATATGATTCAAAAGGATCAAATTTCATCATCAACCACATTTCTACAATATTTACGCATCCTTTCCGAAAACGAAATTAAATGGTCAGAATATTTACCCCGATTGTATGAAATACAGCATTCTCGCTATTCTTGTACAGCACATTCAGCGTCATAACCCAGTAGTTAAACACAGTACTTCCCTGAGTTATTATCCCACTGATACGCATTGATCTACAAAAATTAACTTGTATCCAAGAGCCTGCTCGGTCCGATTCAGTTGGAGCCCAAAAACTGTGCGCATTATTCAGCCTGCCATGATACGCACGATAGAAGTTTGGACCACCGTTTGGATCCGGCAATTCTGTCGATGCCGTAACCAAGTTATTTGGTATTGTGTTGTCCTCTAAGCCAAGTTTATTCTGACACACTGTAATCGGAAAAGGGTGGCGATTGTTACAAAAAGAAATGTTATATATCAGAAACAATAAAAACAATATTTATGATTACTATAAACATCCCTCTCACCCTCATATATGGAAAAGTGGTCTCCTCTGCCTATGCTCAAAGTAACCCAATTATACATAGACAAATTAGATCTTTTTGACTTTCGCATGACATATAAGAAAAAAAAATAACATTATTTTTCTTTGTTTGCCTTCAATTCCAAACAGCATATATTTACAACCACTCTCCTGAAATTGTGTTCAATTCTGTTGAGAAACGTCGTCGTTATGAAGTTAGAACACTCTTGTCTCCCTCTAAAATAATCCACATTTTAACATGAGCGGTATAGGATTTGCGTTATTTTGGTCTGTACCAGGGGTGCAGGAAGGCCTTCATTTATATATATAAAACTATGAACTGGTGTCGTTCGCTTTTTATTCCATGAAGAAAATATTAATCAACTTGAAACTTTTTAAAGTGTTTTAATTGGTCAATGTTTGGTGCCGTTATGAAGTAAAAACACATCCCGCAGTTTTCTATCCAATCGGTAATTAGCAGAGCAAATATGCTAATGAGCCCACTGTGTTGTACAGTAAGCAATATCTACCGATTGACCTGGAAAAATTACTCACAGGCTGTGCATTGTACATGTTAATGCTTTGTCATTTAAAGAGAATTTACATTGATATCTTTTCCATATGGATTTTCGTTTAGTTGAATTATGAAATACGTATAATATCTATTTATCACCCATATCTGAAAAGAAAAATACAAATCTTGAAAATTGCAAGACACCTGCTATACTCTGTTTCTGTCCGTTGGACAGTTTTTAAATTATATCCTTCTCGTCGTAAACTCTACAATAGCTTGAAACATAGACCCATGGTCAAAAATATTGTTTTGATAGTTTTCTAGGAACTTTCAGATGTTTTTCTTAATTACCTTCATATTCGCACAGGTATGTATACTGAACCGTATCACAACTTTGATAACCCCATTTATAGTTGGGCCAGGCACTCATCTGCGCGCAGTTTACACCAGCAGATCGACTGCTGGTATCCCAAGCTGTGTATTTGAGCGGAGAGCCATCTGACCAAAAGAAGGGTTCATGATCACCAGACGCTGTAAGTCCTAACCACACACCACCTCTCTGTTCATCAGCCACTACCGAGAGTAACTTCTGAGCTACAAAGTCCTGCTCTTCTTGTGATGTGATATCTACAAGATGGGTTCCTTTCTTGACTTTGGCGCATTCTTCTACAGCTTCAGCCTTTTTTGCCTTATTGGTGTATAATTTATAGCACGACTGCTGAAAGTATGTGTAGCCTAAGATGCAGCCATCTGAAATGAGACGTTTCACTTAAATTGAGATTGTTAAATTGAAAAAAAAAACAAAAAACCCGCAGTTGCCCCTGGAGTACATAGGTTTGATAACTTAGAAACAAAATAGTTTTGGCGTAAATGTTGGAGAAAATTTAAGCACTTTCAAAGAACCAATGATATTTCGACTCACTCAGTTTAGTGGCACACATATTGCAAAATACCAGGAAACCGGCAACACCAGTTCCAGGTCCATCTGGATCAATCTCGTAGTAACCGTTGTCTTTATAACCTGCTTCCAAAAGTTTTGAGCATGACTGGTATCCTAAAAAAAGACATGTAAATCAGTTATACGAAACTAATATTGAACCTCAATTTGTAAACATTGTTATCAGATTACAGTGAAACATATAAACCATTGGCGAAAATATCTCATGTGCTCCTCGTTTTGTACAAAGAGTCTGTCTGTACGAACTACCCAACGTTTTGGTATGTGATCTCCTAAACCATCAATACAACACCTAGTTGGAGGCCCGGGCGTGCGTGCAAATTAATAAGTACAATTAAGGGCCAAAATGAACAAATTATCTCACACAGAAAAAAGTTGTGTTAAAAAGGGAACATGGTTAACAGGTTGGGTTAAATTGTGCAAAATGTTGGGTAAAATTTGACACAATGTTGGTTAAAACGTGCACCATTACCCAAAATTGTGTCAAATTTTACCCAACATTGTGCAAAATTTAACCCAACCTGTTAACCATGTTCCCTTTTTAACACAACTTTTTTTCTGTGTGATATAAACGTCAAAAGTTCCTACCAACGATTCTACATGGTTACAGATCAATTAAATTAATGTTTTTTCCTGATAATTTTTGGCATACCAACCAAGTCTCAGCGATTTGAAGTCGAAATGTATCAAATTCACCAATAAGCGACACCGATTTGCAAAGATCGGTTGATTAAAAAAACCCAACTCCTGAATTCAATGCTTTCAAATTTCTGAACGACACACTGAGGGTTCAATCACAATCACCAAGAATACACATCGTGGGTAGCCGGTGATGCGTCAGAATCTTGACGATGTCGAGAATCTGGCCATAATTTTGTCAATTAGAGCATGGATCCAGTTAAATTCAGTCTTCTTAATCTTGGTCGACTTTCGCTAGTTTCCACAAAGTTTCGCTCTCAGTGCTGAGGGCTGGATTTACGTGATTAAGGTGAATTGACACTTAGCACATTCAGTCAGTTGAGTGTGACAGATGTTTACATGCCTTTGACATGTCGACAGCGTAGGAATGCAGTGATAGATGGGCCGTATTTCGTCGTTGGAGAATATGGATATATTATAACATGATTGATCAGTGGCAATTGGGCATGTTATGGGAGAATATACAATGCGAATGACACTATTGCCTCCAGATGCCGAATCTATATTTTACGCC
>JXSR01S009029.1:12518-24490 GCA_000969725.1 Ophiothrix spiculata
CTATCGGAAAGACATCGGGTACCTGATGTCTTTCTGATAGCAAGGGACAGAGCCATCGGGAAGACATCGGGTAGCCGATGGTTTCCGATGGCTACCAAAAAGCCATCGGATAACCATCGGATGGTTATCCGATGGCTATCCGATGGCATTTATTTTTGGTATGGGTGATCTTTAGTCTCGTGAAATAGTACATAGTCTCAAGATCACTTCAAGGCAGTGGTTATTATTTAAATACCGATTGGCTTGATTTGAGCTGAACTATTGCCCTCTCAACACAAAATTGGTATATAAAACAAATATTGACTGCTCTTTCATTCTAGTAAAATCTATTTGCCCTCAGTAATCTTGAGACTATCATACTATTTCTCTTGACCTAGTATATATAGTCTCAAGATCACTTCAGGGCAATAGTCTTTAATATTGCCCTCATGAGCAGTCAATAGTTTTTACTATTGCCAGAATGAAAAAGCAGTCAATATTTGTTTTATATCCAATAACTTACTATTGACCAGCTCAAATCAATCGGTATTTAACATGTAATATCCAAAACTTGTTTGTAGTTAACATGGAGTTTATTGTAGCTGTAAGATTTTGTTTTTCTGTGTTATATGAAAGGTAATTTTCAGCGTTGTATGCATTTAACATAGTTTCCAGTGAAGCTATATGATTTTGCATTTGTTATTTTAATAGTTATATAGTACTTAATTGTATGTATGAATAACATACAATTGAGTGCAATTTCAAGATGTCATCAGTGCTATTATAAGCCCAGGGAGGACAAAACACAAAAGAAAGATGATACGGGTATTTGCGGCCCTAAAGACCCCTTTTTCATGCCCTGCCTGAAGCTCTCTAGACCCCATTTCAAGCACAATTTTAAGCCCTTCATGTTTCAGTTCCCTGGCCTCCTTTTTTAAATTTTCGTTCCAAAGACCCCCATTTTATGCAAAAGTTAGAAATTGTTGTTTCAGAATTCAAATTTAGACAAAAAAATGGTTTTCAAGGGTCATTTTTGGGTCACTTCATTTCTCTAAACCCTGTTTTCAGAGCCAATCTTTTGTTCCCTAGAATAGGGTTTCAGACAAGCTTTTTCTTAAGTGGACATGGACCAGGCGTCAGAAATCTGAAGAAAATGGCTATGTACTTGACAATGAACTTCACAGAGAACCAGTATTTTGGAGTATTTCAATCCCAATTTGGATTCGGAAACCAAGAATTAATAAAAAAAAAAAACTTGTTCGATTTTCTTCTAATGAATATGCATTGTATTTCCAGAAATTTCCATGTTTTCAATTATTTTCTTCAGCCGGATACTGTAGTGGCAAAAAATGTTGATACCTTTGTCTCATTTTTTCTGTCCCACCCGGCGCAAATGGTCGGGGACCATACGGTGAAAATTGTGCGGCACCCGCTTAAGAATAAGCTTGGTTTCAGATATTGGGCCCGCACACCCCTATCAAAACCCGGGCTGTAAGTGGACAGATCGTCATGTGAGTGCAAGAAAGTCGTATCTGCAATAGCTGCCTTACGTCATAAATTTGGATTGCACACTGCATGACCTCCAGTCTTGAGTCAGTGGTTCTTGACCACTGACATAAGACAGGAACATTTTGAGTTATGTTTCATATTGTTGTCACAAGGAATAAAATAAATATACTTGGGGCAGCCATTGCAGATACGACTTTCTTGCACTCACATGACGAGATATGGCAAAGGGACCATCAAGTTACCAAACTGCCTTTTCACAAATGAAACTTGCCAAGCCAACTAAACTGTGAATTTAAAAAAAAATATTTTGTCAGTGTCATGTTTAAGGTAATATCCAGTACTTGTGTGTATATTAAAGGGGCATTGGACAAGTTCAGCATCATCCCAACTTTTCCCCAAACATTTTGAGGTTTTTGCATCATTTTAAGTATTAGTGGTAATAATGACAGCATGCAAAGTTTCATTGTCAAATTCAAACCCTATATATCAAAATATTTAGATATTCTCTTCTTTTTAATTATCGTTGTCGACAACAATAAATACTGCCCTCTATAGTTGAACTTCTAGAATTGGCCTTTTCAGGAGATCTAATGAAAATTTTAAATTTCTTTTGATTTTTCTGCAACCTATGATGTGAAAGTAATGTTTGACAAACAAATATATGACTCTTTCTCATCGGATAGCATCAATAAATACGTTTAGAGAATAGCCTCATACCCAAAATCATTAAATAAAATAAAATTTAAATTTTTGACTTTGTTCAAGGTTTTGATGAAAATTTCCCCGATATAATTGACTGTTATTTTCTAACATAGGAAATGTAAATCATCCACAAACAAAATTTCAAAATTTTGTCCAATGCCCCTTTAAGTAACCTAGTACAGCTTTAATGTTCAACATGGAGTTTAAGTGTACCTTAACTCAAAGATTTTGTCAGTGTTATTTCACCGGGAGGGGGGGGGGGAGAACTCAGCACATAGTGGCTACACACCCGAATCCAAAGCTCTACAAGAATAATATGTCGTAAATTGAATAAGCCAAATCTTCCCGTAAATGGCGTTAACACCAGAAATACACTCAAAATGGTAAATGATACTGCCCCTAAATGGTGTGACTTTGGGACAATTGCAGGACTGATACAAACTAAAATTTCAGGTAAAATATGGGATGATAATTGTATAAAAACTGTGAATTTTAAAACATTATTTTGTCAGTGTAATGATAAAGGTAATATCCAGTACATCAACATGAATTTTAATGCAGTTTTATGATTTATGTCATGTTAGGGTGGGTTGACAATTGAAGGTAATGGAAATTTTCTAGCTGTTGGCAACACCCTCAGCGATGCCTCAACGACAAGTGACAGCTGGTATCAACCTTGATTTGATTTTCATGTATGTTACCTTCCTTGGTCAGGCGGCTTGTGTAAACTCACCCTAACATGACATAAAAAGTTGCACAAAATTCCATGTTACTTACACATGTGAATACTGAACATTATAAATTAACACCAACAAAATCTTCAAGCTACACTTACAACTCCATGACCATGATACTTGACATTATCTGTGTAAGAGGAATGAATTTAGTTCATTTTGTTCATGCTGTATGTAGATAATTTGTTTATTAAATAAGTACACAATGAAGCAAGATAATTTGTGACCAATCATATCGATAGGTACCTTAAAGGGTCCCAAAATGAAAAGCTTCAAAATGTCACCTTGCTTTTGGTTATTAGATATTTGATTGCAAAGTTACATCTTAATTGGTAAAAAGCATGGAGGTGATTAAGAAAACTATGTAGTTTTGAGAAAATCTGAGTTTGAAGTTTCTGTACTGGTAAAACATGGAGAAAAACTTTTTTATCTTGGTTTTTAAAACATCATTTGAGTGGTGCTCTGGCAAAATGAGAGGAAAGTCACGAATGAAGATCTTGAATAAATGGCTGCTAAAGTCAAAATATGGTGAAAAGATCAAATCTCGTTTTGTGACATAAAACGCATTAATATATAAGTGTGAAACTATTCCTTGCCTTTTTGTTTTGCTATCATACACTATGATAATCAGTAACTTTATAATCAATTTGTAATAATTTTTACTGCCAGATTTTGAGTGGACTGCCTTGTATTTCGATCTCTAAATGAAGATTGTAGAAAGAAAGTATTTCATATCATATATCATTCGAAAGCTTGGATTATAGAGAATTAAAATATGTCGTAATCTCAATTTTGAAAATCGCGACTTTCCGCTCATTTTGCCAGAGCACCACTCATTTGTCTTATGTTTTAGATGTTAGAACATGATTATATGTGACGCGTTACATCAAAAGGTACAAGTTGTCGGCAAGGCCGATTTTGAGCTACGGCCGTCTGAAGTTTAAAATGAGTGAAAAATGATCGGGAGGTCGATCTTTAGATATTGTAAAAAATGAGGTCCTTGAAGTATATATTTTCAATGAATGAACTTTGTTTTTGAAAAAATACATTCTAAATGTGAAAAAAATGCATTTTTTGTGACCAAGTCAGATCCAGTTTTCGCTGAAATGTCCATGGAACCGTCACTTGAGTACCAAATATGACCATTTTGCACGGCAAATATCAGCGCATTCTGATTATTCCCCCTGGCAAATTTGTTATCGCCGTCTTTGTTGCAGTCTATATAGTATATGTGGCAAATTTTGATTCAATCGGGCAAGTAAAAGTGCTGGTTACTATGGAGTTTTGAATGGTTCCTTTGAAAAACAGCAATATCTTGAGTTTAAAATTTTCATGATTTTCAAACGCGTTTTTCTCAGAAGTGTGCTTTTTAAATCCGTCAATGTTGTCATTCTTTAATTTGTCATAGCTCGGTCACCGAATGGCCGATGCCTTTAATTTTGGTATCATTTTAAAGCTGATTAAACAGGCTTCCCAGTCATACCAAAAACTCAATTTTGATTTTTGGACCCAACATGTACCTTTTGATGTAACGCGTCACATATGATAGAATACAATTCAAAGATAATGTTTATGATGAAATTAGACATTTGACCTTGACGTGATGTTTGATTATGCCTGTATCTCATAATTTACTATGCCAACCTCAAGGTACCTTTCAATATAATGGGTCACATTTATATTTTTGATATGAGCATACATTTTGTTATTTGATGTACAGCTGGATTTGCAGAATAAAATATTTCAACTTGAAACAAAAAGTTTGTTTTTGTTGTTTGTTGTTTTCATGAAGATTTTTTGCTAAAAAAGTATCCTAGCAGTAATCTAATAATCAGTATTTACTGAATCATCTGTTATAATCCATTGGAAGTCATCCACTTGCACTTTTACACACATAGCAAAATTATCAATAAGCAGAATAATTTTTAAGACCATAGATTTATATTCAGCATAATTATATTAACAGTATATGTGTACCGCCGCGGCAAAAGGGTCCAGTTGTCGACTCCTACATGTTGCTCATTGTAGCATATCTGATGTATACAAATACCATACATTAGATCAGCATTAGATATGCTACAAGGAGCAACATGTACGAGCCGACAACTGGACCCTTTTGCTGCGGCGGTACACATATTAAACCAAATGAGAACAAAGTATTATGCCTGATCAATATTTACTGAATCATTTGCTTATGTTGACATTTTTCCAATTTACCCTTATTTGTAGCTCAAATAGTGCCAACATTTTTGGTCAAAAACTTCAATATCTCCAGAACTACAGATGTGATCTTGGTGTCATTTTACTTTGGAAACAGTACAATTTGAAAGTGTTATTAAAATGAATTGAATAGGAACTTTTTTTTTTGGTTGATATCTGTACTAAAGGTCAAAACATACTTCTAATGGGCTACCAAACATTCGGTGCATCAAGTCTTTGTCATCTTATAATCTGTTATATAGTTACAATGTATTTTCTACTAGTAACGGAGGCTTGGTGATGAAAAGTCAATACTCCACCAAATTTTCTTTGCTTTGTGATTTTAAACACCAATCATCCGTTTTTGATTAGAAGATGCATTGGAATTAATGTAATAACAAAGACTTGTTGCACCAAATGTTTGATAGCTCAAAATAGTATGAATTGAGCTTTAGAGCCAAGATTATGATGTCAAACTATCAATATGTTTGAGGCAATTATACTATCTCTTTTAAATTTTGACACGTACGATGAATTAGTCCAACTATTTTAACACCACAGAATGTTGATACAAGAGTTCTTATGAATTCGTATCAGCTTCTCCCTTCCATAAACATTTTAATTGATCAGAGAGACATTTCAGGCCTGCATTCTGGTAAAGAAGTGGGGAAAATGTCTCTCTGTCATGAGTCAATCTGGGGGGAAAGGCAGAACTGTAGGGAAAGCCCACCCCATTTAATTGAAGTAAAATTTAATATCTACTAAGGGTGAGATTCCTTTTATCCATTTGTGTTGCATTATGCACTGTAAGGGTACAGGTAACAGTTGGTACAGGTAGTGGTATAATGTAAAACTTCAAATGTGGCAACCGCACTGCAACCGGTTAAAAGGAATCTGACCATTAAATGGCCACTGGAACAGCATTAGCCCATTTTTGGAAAAAAACTTTTCCATGGTAAGCTATTCTAATGACCCAATATAACATTTTCAAAGAGGGGGGAGGAGGGAATGAATGTCTGGGCCTTCGATACAAAAAGAAATACACATGACTCATTGCATGTTTTTAAACATCAATCATGACTTTATTTAGATCATTTATTAAATCTCATTGTGTTGCCTCAATGGGGGGTGGGGGAAATAACCTGGAAAATATATGGCCATGTTCAAGGGTTCAGGAATTGAAACAGTGGTACGGTACATAATTTGAATTAATAGAAACCTAAAGATACATAGCAGTGTGGCTATATCCACTAAATTCATCTCATTTATCATTGGTATGGCCATCAATATGTAAATGACCAATTGTATGTTTTAATATGTAAATGGTCACTTGTATGTTTCAATAGTTAAATGATTAGTTGTACACCTCTGGGGGTGTGGGGCAGTCATATCAAAATGGCTACCAGAAAATATGGTCTTATTTTGCATAATCTAAGAATTCAGGGATGAAAACATTTATTTATTCAATTAAGATTAATAGACAAATTAAGGACAGTGGTGAAAGGTCATTAAGACATCCCAATTATAATGGTATTGTTACAAAGAATTTGCAGTAAGCAACTAGTATATATGACCCATTTAGCAAATTGTGGTGTGGCCTATTTCTACAATACCTGAATCTGAACTATCATTCTCAAATGTTGGTTGGTACATTTAAAGATCAACACATTAAGTACAGCTTCAAAACCTGCAGTTGACCAAAATAGCATTGGGGCAAAACTTAAGTTCCCCAAGCAGCTCGGGCTATACTTTGATCATCACTAAATAGGCAGAAATTATGACTTTTCTTCATCCACAAGTAAACATAATCCCACTCGCACGTGAGCCATAGATGGTAATGTTTGAGTCCGACGTACGAGGCAGACTGCCTATCCTGCAGTTGTGCTGTGTTCAACGGCGCGCACACTTATCTGTATCAATTCATGATGTGATAACACCCGCCTATTTGGTGTTGATCAAAGTATAGGCAGTTTTCTGAATATACACTGTTTATTCAAAATTTGTGAAAGTGTTTCTAGACTTATTTTTCAGCATTGTTGGGCACTGCATAGGCAGGTGGTGCCACATTAGTAGAGGTCTAACTGCCACTACACTTTAGTGAAACTCATAATGATATCCATGATGTGGAAGGCAAAAGGTTTTTATACTTTGAATAAAAAGCAACAAATTAAAATCTAAATCTGCTTTGCTGTTCAATGTTGAGACATACGGCCTCTGTTTTCTTATTTAGTTCACAACTTTATCATATCAACAAAACTGATAAGAGAACAAAACATAAGAACCAGGGTTTTCATAGTGATGTATTCTACTTCAAAAACAACAACCTGCATGATAACACAAAACTGATTTGTAAGTCCTTGGCAGTGACTTTGTATGCAATGGGTGATGGATAACACAAAATCCTACCAACAAATTAAAATGTGTGTTTCTACAGATATTGTGTTCCTCTCTACTATTAAGTGATCTCCACACAAAGATCCCCATAAGAGAAATAAACACAACCAAGACAACCGGTGGAGCAGAGGAGAGTTTCAGATGTTAGGTTCAGAAAGAAGCTTTCTGATGCATGGTGTTATACCTTCTACCACTGAAGGCTGTTTCCAATGGACTTGTGTGACATGAATCAGCTTAATTTGTGAACAAACTGAACACCAACAGCCAAATGTCTTGAGTTTGCACCAATTCAACTAATTTTGACAAATTGCTGACGAGGTGCTTGGGTCAAAATGACTAGCTGAGGATGAAAACTGGCTAAATAAGTAGGAAAAGGCATTTTTTTGTGTCGTCTGAAAGATGAGCACATAGGTATTACTTTGGTAGTAGGGGTGTCTGTGTGTGTGGGTGGGGGTGTGTGTGTCGTGGTTAACAATGTTAACCTTTTTCAACCCTACCTTATTTTGAATTGCGCACAACATATCCAAAAATCGACCTGATTGGTTGTGTAATTAACGAATACGATATGTTTTAAAATGACGCTCTTACATGTAATCCTATGGAATATTAAGAGAAAAATTGTCATATCTCTTAAACTAAGCATAATTTTGTTTTAAATTGTAGTATCCATACACTTCTATGGATTTTGATGGGACTTGGAGACAATGGTCTCTGGGTATTGTCACACATGTGACAGGTTTTGGTATGGTAAAGGTGTGTGGTTCAAATGCAAACCTGTACCTGGGACATGTACATCATTGACAAACCGCGATGACAGACATCCTCGGATCGCATGTATTTTTTTAAAAACCTGTCTCGCCAGTTTTCCAAACTCCTGCCCAATTGCATGTCATACGGCCTTAGAAGAACTTTATCAACAACTGTACACAACAGCAAGTTGTCTCGGTAGAAGACAATATGTATACGTCGCTTATAAAGCTGTTGAGCTGATCTGGTCATACAGCATAAACAAAATGTTAAGAATTAAATACTAATTTACAGCTGTGCATTAAAATACACCACAATAAAGAGCACTCCATGATAACATCTGTAGCCCTATGACCTTTTACTTCTCTCAAAGGACTTCACTTAAGCTTGGCATCCAAAGACATTCACTCGACCGAGTGACATCGCTCACCCTACCAAGAAAACTTCGCTCCAACGGATAGTGACATTCGCTTAACAAATTTCATGACATTCGATTACTCATTAGTCATAGCACTATAACATGCGCACATGATATTCGCTTTCATGGACTGAAACGATGACTCATTGGTGATTGCGCAGATCTCTGACAATGCATAGTAACATTTTGTGTGACTTATTACAAAAGTCGCACATGTAAACATCACCAATTTGTCAACCTCATCACCAAAGCCTTCAACTCACAGATGCATCTAGATTAGACGAGTGAGAAATCATGGTGTGTAATTCAATTTCTGCAAGTCAGAAATGATTAATTATGATAAACCAGGCTTTACCAATGGTATTTGGCAAACTGCACAATAGTAAGTTATATTTATCACATATACGTCAGGTATTAAAAGTTGGCAAAATGTCAGTGTCAAAGGCCTGTTTACCTGTGTATATGCCAAGATTTCTGCAAGATCAGGTTACAGAAAAAAGAGTATGGAAGAAACAGGAGACCTATCATGAATTATGTCTATCAGCTCCCTCAAAGCCCACTGTTTTATGTAGATGCATATCAAGGCATTTACAGAAAAAACACAATCAAGTGTAGTACTGACTGCTTACTGCCAGGATTGCGGTTTTGAAACAAATCCTATTTCAGGGAGGTAAAGATGCACCTTATGGATAATATGGGAAATCCAAGCAACCATGACAGTACTAGGAAAAATTGATCACCTCACTGCATGGAGATATGCTTAGCAATATTAACCACTTATAATGGATGTCATTATGTCTCTCTGCATCTCACAGAATTCGCACCAGAGTATGCCACCTACAAAGCTTATTTCAAGTGAGCAATTTCTACCATGATGCTCTTTTCTCACGACAGACCATCATGGTAATATGCAAATGTGCTGTGCTACAAGTGAGCTTTCGAGTGAGTAATTTCTACCATGATGCTCTTTTCAATATGCAAATGTGCCGAGTTACATCACAACAGCTCACAATATTGCAAACTGCCAGAGTTACGTCCAACCGCAACAAATACTCTATAATGAATTTTTCTCCAGGTTGGGATACTCATGCAATAGTTAAACCCACAATTAAAACAAATTGTATCTCAACATTAAAACGGCAGATGAGCCACTCAATTATGACAATCAATTTCATATAATTCTTTGCCATCAAAGTTGCGCAACTGTATTTGCTGTAGAAGACATTAACATAACAGTTTAGGTTACCATATATCCACCTGTTAAAATATGCATACAGATCACAGCACTGAGCAGTTACAAAACACATATTAGTCAATCAATTGCTTTTTGACTGGAGATTAAACATTAATGCAATCAATACCAGTTACCAGTGTTGACATGTAGTCGAGACCTGCAAGTTTGAAATTGAAATACAGACATTTCATTCTAAGACCATGATGAGGCCTTACGAGGCAGAGGGGTTTTTTTTGACTCCAAAGACTGAAACCTAAACCAAGACCTGAAAACGCAGGTCTCCAGATGGTCAAGACCAACATGTCTCGAAACCTCCAACATTGACCAATATCCTGGAAATTAATCCGATTAGGTCATCACTTCTATAAAACAAATTGGACAATGTCCATGACGCGTTGTCTCAATCTAGGACAGCAAGGCAAATCTAGATTTTTATTTAAAACTTTAAATTGAGAGTAAGAAACCTTTTGCTTCCACATCAATGAAACCACAAGTGCTCCACAGGGGTGTGTCATGTGTCCCAATGTGACAAACATACTAATTGATGTGACACACTTTTGCCATGAGCACCCGCCAAGTACTGACAAATAACTAGAAATCCTCACAGAGGTAATTGAATAAAGAGTGAATCATTCAGAATTAAATTGTACGCTATTGTATTTGAAGTGCATTTATATGAAATCACAAATGCGTTGATCATAAAAAGAGATATGTTTTAGAAAGATATTTGAGATTCATATAATTTAGAAATATGTATAGGCCTTACCTTGATTGTTAAATGGGGACAAACATACTAGTTGCTTACCACAAACTGTTTGTAAATATACCATTATAATTGGGATGACGTAATGACCTTTCATCACTGACCTTAATGTGTCTATTAATCTGAATTGAATAAATAAATGTTTTCATCCCTGAATTCTTAGATTATGCAAAATAAGACCATATTTTCTGGTAGCCATTTTGATATGACTGCCCCACACCCCAGAGGTGTACAACTAATTATTTAACTATTGAAACATACAAGTGACCATTTACATATTAAAACATACAATTGGTCATTTACATATTGATGGCCATACCAATGATAAATGAGATGAATTTAGTGGATATAGCCACACTGCTATGTATCTTTAGGTTTCTATTAATTCAAATTAAACAAATTATGTACCGTACCACTGTTTCAATTCCTGAACCCTTGAACATGGCCATATATTTTCACTCTTATGTTTAAATGACCCAAGTTATAAACAAAATCATATTTCCTGGTAGCTATTTTGATAGGACTGACCCCCTTATGGAGGCACCAATATGGCTTAAGGGGGGAACTACTGCCAATTTTTCTTTTCAGCACAAAATTAAGATTTTATTAATGAGAGAAAGTGCTAATTTTTTTCTTTCATTTGCTTCAAATTTGATCAAAATCGGACATTCCTTCGTGAAGTTACAACTTTATTACCTATTCTACATCCTTTTTATTTCTTTATTTATTACGAACTTTAAATGCGTTTAATCCCCCGCCACATTTTCGCACCCTAAACAATATCCTACAGTCATGAAATTTGGCACAAATGAAGATGTTGTTAAGTTCTGTGATCCTATGGAGCCATTTTTTGATAACTTGTATACTTTTTGAAATATGGGCTTTTCAAATTCTAACCAGCAGCGAAATTTGAATTTTGGCTTTGTTCGGTTGCCATGGCAACATGCAGGGTCACAAATTTAAATCCCTCCAATGGATCACAGATCTTTGCCAATATAACAAATATAAAATATAAAACTTTAATAAATACTAAAAGGGTGAATTTGTGGCGGGGATTTCATATTTTGTGTTTTCCCAAAAAAGGTCATTGACCTTTGACCTTGCCTAATTTGCATACGCAATACGATATGGTGCTAAAAAATAAATTTTCATATAAACCTTGAAGTCTTAGGATTATTTTGGTATATAACTTGATATACTTCAAGTCAGTGAAACTAACAATACATAGACATTTGTAATTGCATGCAAAATTGGCAGTAGTTCCCCTTTTAAATGAACAACTTTATATTAAAA
>JXSR01S009031.1:34963-47886 GCA_000969725.1 Ophiothrix spiculata
ATCGGCTGATGGCGCTACGCTGGAATCTATGCTCTACAGAGGCTAATCGGGTTGTAATCGGGACGATAATATGTGCCATATACTGGCACTTCCCGTTATATTCTTTAATAACTATGTAAAAGTGCAAAGAAACATTATAATGTTCTTAAGAATATTTTAAACAAAACTCGCACTGTACAAGTATTTACCAAATCTAAGCCAACGCAAGCCGTATATAATATGTTAACATGCATCGTAACAATGTTCACTAATGTTGTTCAACGGTGGTTAATATTTTAAAACAATGTATCATTTTTAACTTCAGTAATTATTCTCTGGAATTTTCCTATACTCTGCGAGTGACAATTGATAGAATAAGTAGGGGAGGGGGGTTACCCCACCCAAAGGTTAGTTACTAGTGTACCAAAGTATAACCCTTGGGTAGACATGTTACAAAAAATAGCCTTGGTAGACGAGGGTTAATGGGTCGAATTTCCAATACAACATTTAGGAGTCAATTTTAGTGTATTACGACATTGCAACATTTAGGGGTATGATTTTGAACATTTTATACGACATTAAGGGTTGGAATTTGCTGTACATGCTTTCGACATTTAGGGTCCGATTTTGAGGTGCTCTTAGGAGCATGCGTACCATTGTTTTCTTCGAGCGGCCCCCGGGACGGACCACCACCGTATGGATAACGAATTGTTATTCTTACGATGGTGGTTACGGCATTCTAATATTTATGTTTTAGATTTTAGTTCACAATCTCAACGCTACCTTGATATCTCAGCGGTAGATCTCTCGCTTCGTAATGCATGACTACCCCCCGCCATAATTCATGGTTCGAGTCCCCGCAAAGGCAGTGGGAACTATTTATCTTTTCATGATTGAAAAATAGTTAGGATTCACATTTTTCTGAGCATATTGATTCCTCGTACCCTTAAATAAGAATTTCCTTTTTTTTTGCAAAGGAGACTAATATTTTAGTCTGACAAATGGAATTTTGCAATGATCATTTGAGTGTTTCATTGTAACAAATGCAACGTTTGTCATCTTTTTTTAAGGCTACATGACATCGACTGTTCAGAAAACTGCAAACCAAAATTGATTTTTGTTCATGAAAAGAGAAATAATTTTCACTGCATTTGATGGGGTTTGAACTATGGCCTCTTGCGAAGATTAGTCATGCATAACTAAATCTTAATTTAGCAGGCAAAACAGCTTGAGTCACATTAACATTCAAATTCAATACCATATATGTGACCGTCCATCCCAAACCAGCCGTTCAATATTATAATTTCTATGATTTATAATAATAAACCAGCCGTAAATGCCACCTCTTGTCATTTTCACTTTTTAATTATTTGCAAAGACCATGCTTTAAGGATTAAAGTCACTCCTTAATGAACTTTTCACGATTTCCAGAAGTCAAGTTATGGTCCGTCAAAGGTTGTCAGGGAGTAAAACGTATAACAGAGATAAATGCTTTTAACGGTAAATGGAATCCATATGCTCAGGAAAATATGATAAATAGTTTCCACTGCCTTTTCAGGGACTCGAACCATGGATTATGACAGGGGTTAGTCATGCTTTACGAGGCGAGGGATCTACCGCTGAGCTATCAAGGCAGCGGTGAGATCGTGAACTAAAATCTAAAACATAAACATTAGAATGCCGTATTTTTCTTTTGTTTACATAAAAATTGCAATTTTTGACTCATTGGAATGCTCAATTTGTAAGTAAATTATGCGAATGCGTATATCAGACAAAATGTAGATAAGGTAGATACTTAAAACAGGCAATTCACAGCTCAAACAGGGCGAACTCAGAGTCGTAATTCACGTCCGGATTTTCGGGTAAAACAACGCGGGTTTGTTACATTATCATTCAAAATCAACTCAGCATGTTTGTAAAATATTGTTTGTAATTCAATAAGAAGTATAAAGCCTACAATCTGTCAAAATTTGAAACCAGTCGTATTGTTCGAACATAGTGGAATTATGAGGTTTCGGCGAAAAAGGGTCAACTTTTTCGAAGTGGTCTTTAGGCGTCATTTTGACCTTGATAATGGACGTGACATCACTTGTAAAGTTTTATGTATAAACTAGAGACTCTATTCCATATGTACGCCAAAAATTGTGATATTTTGATAGGTGTAAGTAGGTAAAAACTTGCAGTAAACATGACATTCAGCCGAGCGAGACGTTTTTAGGGACTGTAACCTTAAAGATATATTTTCTGTTGATTTTATTTAAAAGATGCAGATTTCAACTTTCAACTTTATTATTTCCATATAAAACAGTACATATAAATGACAGACAAATAAAATCTTATGGAGGAGACGGTTGGAAGGCCAATGAGGCCCGTTAAATAGCCGACCCCTATGTAACACAACATAAATCAAACAGTAAGGAAATGAAAAATACCAAAAAGACATACAACGATGAGCTCAAAGGACGTTTGATTGTCTAATTTAAAATAAAGTAACTCGTAAGCTTGCAATAGGTACACTCTTAGAAAGGAAGGATCAAATATGAGACAAAAAGGATCAATTATGATCCTCCTTAGGTATCAAATATGAGCTTACCCTTTAAGGATCAAAGTGATCCAAAAATAAGGCTCAAAATTCTTGATCCGAAAAAAGGATCAAATATGACCCTTTCAGGGTTTGAACCCACGCCGCATGTACACCATGTAATTACGAGACCAACGCTCTAACCACTTAAACAAGACAGGCAGTTATCAAGTGTGATGAAATCATCGTATTTATACCATTGTATACATTCCTGGCTATGTAGTGGATATGGGGTACTCAAATATGAAACAAAAGATCACGTTAGATCCAAACGCGGTATAAAATATGAGGTCATCCTTTCCGTTTCAAAGAAATCCAGAAATCCAGATCAAAACTTTGATATTGTAATCAAAAAGGATCAAAATAAATTGATCCTAAAATCAAATCGAAAATGATCCTGGTGAATTTGATACATTTGTATATATTGATCCGAAAAAGGATTAAAACGATCCACGTTGGATCAAAAGTGATCCTTAAAGGATCAGAATAAAATGATCCGGAAAACTACTCGTATATTTGATCCCGGCCTTCTAAGAGTGTACCATAGTATACATTCCCGGCTATGTAGTGGATATGGGGTGTACTCAAATATGAGACAAAAGATAGCGTTAGATCCAAACGCGGTATCAAATATGAGCTCATCCTTTCCGTATCAAAGTTATCCAGAAATACGGATCAAAACTTTGAAAATGTAATCAAAAAATATCAAAATAAAATGATCCTAAAACCGGATCAAAAATGATCCTGATGAATTTGATCCATTTGTATATATTGATCCGAAAAAGGATCAAAACGATCCACGTTGGATCAAAAGTGACCCTTAAAGGATCAAAATAAAAAGATCCGGAAAACTACCGTATATCTGATCCCGGCCTTCTAAGAGTGTAGACAACTTTAACATTACCTGTATGTCAGATCAGAGTTCTGTTATTAAAGTGCGACGCATTTGGTGGCGATTCGCTTTAAACATTGATCATTTCGTTAATTTGTTTGGCTTAGGCCAAGTAACAAAAATAACCAGTTGATCGTTCCCCCCCTCTCCGATTTTAGACGCCACACCGATTTTTTTGTTATTTTTTTAAATCCCAAAAACTAAACAAACAAAATGTTAATTTTCTTTTGTGTTGACAGTCAAATAGCCTTATACATGAAGTTTGATAAAAAAGGAAGACAATTGATTTTGTAAAGTTTATCTAACACTTAAACTAAGATTTATTTTATTCGTTTGCGGTGCAGTTGCAGTGCGGTTTGCACTGTAAGGGAACTGGTAGTGGTATTAAAGCACACGGTTAAATGGACCTGAATGGTATCAGGATGGACTGAGTTTCAATATTCTCCATCCGGTTCAATTTCATCATCTTCTCTGATTGAAAAGTTTCCGCACGACCTAAACGCATTCAAATTTAGTATACGTTTGGATAGCCGCACCGCAAACGGACCGCATAAAAGGATTCACTCTCGCTGAAAACCATTATATCGATATCACTTGAAAACGGACTGTCAAAAATTGAATCTCAACTTCAACCTTATGCCATTCAATCATGTGCTTTAAATTATACAACTACCAGTACACTAAGAGTGCAAACGCACCGGAAACAAATAAGAGGATAGACCAAAATGGACAGGATTCAGCCTCCAATTGTCAGAAGTTAGTTGTTTTGTTTTTAAATTGATCTTCTTTTTAGCTATTAAAAAATGTTACCATCAGTCAAAATTGTAAGTGTCAAGAGACAGTTGGAGCGTCTGATGTTGAAATCCGGTCTTCAGGTGGATAAGCAGGCATATAAACAGCGGTGCAAAGAGTACAGTTGTCTACTTGAGCGTGCAAAAAGCGAGCATCACAGAGAGTAAATTAAAAATTGCAATTCCAAGCAAACTCTGTGGCTTCAAACAAGCCACTGTTCTTCCATCGGGGGATGAGAAAGATGTTGCAGATCGCTTTGGTAACTACTTCACCAGTAAAATTGCGGCTATTAGAACAGAACTTGATAAAGCCGAAACTCGTGCTTCGTTTTCAAACGAGAGTGAATCCCGGTGTCCCATTCCTTTTAATGAGTTTAAGGAACTTTCTGAGCAGGAAGTTAAGAAAGTTATCATGAATATGCCGACAAAATCGTGCGCACTGGACCCATTGCCCACCTGATTAATGAAACGATGCATAGACTAATTACTACCATTGTTGACCAAAATTGTGAATTTCTCCCTTAAAGACACGTCCCGGATAGTTTTAAGTTTGCCCGCGTAACACTATTACTCAAGAAAGTGTGCCTTGATCCAGAGGTTCTGTCAAAATACAGACCAGTCTCCAACTTGAGCTTCATCTCTCAGATGAATGAACGCGTAGTATGTGATCAACTTCATGCTCTTCTTGCCGCCAACGAACTGTATTCTCCTCATCAATCAGCTTATAACCTCAATTGCAGCACGGAAACTGCTCTTCTTTGCCTGCACATGACCTCTTTTGTTTAATTGATAACAAGAAAGATGTCGTACTAGTCCTTCTCGATCTTTCTGCGGCATCAAAATAAGTTGACATATGGCGTACCCCAAGGTTCAGTGGTCGGACCATCTAAATTCACTATGTACCACGTGTATCAAACAAAATTGTGCACGGATTAAAACTGATTTTGACCTTGATAAAAGCACCAAATCATAATGTTCTTGTTATTGTAGTAAAGCAAATTTAATACGCTTTCAAATACAGAAAAAATGATGGAAATCGGATGAAAAATAATCATCCGATTTCTATAATTTTTTCTGCATGTGAAACCTTATTTAATCTGCTTTACTACAATAACAAGAAAATTATGATTTGGTGCTTTTATCAAGGTCAAAATCAGTTTTAATCCGTGCACAATTTTTTTTTTGATACACGTGACATGTTATATCAAAATGTGTCATTAATGTACTCTCCTACGCGGATGACACTCAACTGTACATATCTTTTAGTGCATGTGATAGAGAAACCACATTATTGCAAATGGAAAGGTGTCTCGCCGCTGTCAAAACATGGATGTGTGAAAACAAGTTGAAACTCAACGCTTGCAAAACTGAGATCTTACACATAACATCTCCTTTCACTCAGTCTGATCCACTGCGTCCTATTTTGATAGACGAGAGTGCCATATCATCTTCTGACTCGGCTCACAATCTTGGAGTCATATTTGATCGTCACCTCAATATGACCGCCCACGTCAACAGACTTTGTCAGTCAGCATCATACGCTCTACGTGCCATTGGATAGATTAGAAAATATCTGAACCGTCACTTGACCGAAAAACTGGTGCACGCATTCGTTACATCATTGCAACTGTTTATTATACGGTCTACCCAATAAATTAATCTCAAAGCTGTAACGCGTCCAAAACTTGGCCGCCAGACTTGTGACAGGTACAAAATAACGCGATCAAATCAGCCACATCCTCAAAGAACTTCATTGGCTTCCGATAAAGAAACGCATCATCTTCAAAATCCTCCTGATTGTCTACAAATCACCCAATAACGCTGCACCTGGCTACCTTGCCGAACTCACCAAAAAGGAGTCTCCGTTCAACATCTAAGGAGTTGCTTGTTGTACCATCGACATCATTGAAAACTTTCGGTGACCGGGCATTTTCAGTTGCTGGCCCTAAGTTATGGAACGATCTTCCTTTCAACATTAGAAAAGCATCATCTGTACAACAAGTCACTTCTGAAGACGCACCTTTTTAATACGGACTTTTAACTGAATCATTTCATTCCTTATGCATATTACTCCATTATTTTCATTTGCTAATTATATATTCACTCCTGAGGTGTTCCACCTGTGGTCGTCTACATAATGTATTTGTATTTAAGATGATTGTACACTCCTGAGGTTTTCCACCGCAAAAGTAGGTCACGCGGTTATCCACCTGTGACCGTCTATACCACCTGCTATTGCAGCAGTTTGTATTATCAAGTTATGATGATTTTCTCATCAGGTTTTCCACCGCAGGAGTAGGCCTCGGTACATCACCTGTGACCAACAAAAATATCGCTGTTCCACCTTTTCTGTGCAATATAAAAAAATGGTAATTTTTAACTGTAAAATTTCCATGAATATTGTTTTATATATATATATATATTTGCTTAAAGATGTAAAATTTGCAGTTATTTTATTTGTGTAATTTAGTTTGTAAAGCGCTTTGAGTTTTACATGTTTTTATAAGTAAGGCGCTTATAAATACGTGTTATTATTGTTATTAAGTGTGGAACTATGCAATCTCTGCACAACTGATTTTATTTACGATTTACAAAAATTGACCATAATTTTTGTATCGGTTGTCAAACATCTGTTATTTTTCTGTTTTGAAAAGATAATGGTTTCACTTATAATTCAAAACTATGGAAAGACAAATTTACAGAATGTGTTATACTTTTTTAAATGGAGGAAAATTAACACTTAAGTGACTAAGGTATATCCCTAGGGACCCCCCTTAAAAACCTTCTTCAAGTATGAATTTTACGTTGAAAGTCTCATCAATGATAAAGCATGTAATAAGGACCAAAATATAGCAAAAAATTTGAAAATCGAATGAACCGTTTCAAAATGGTAGCCCAAAAAACATTTTTTGTGTCGGGTCAAAAATGTTCCCGCCAAAATTTCAAAAACCGTGTTCCAGAAAGAATTTCCGCATGAAATATTGCTCAAATTTGCACATTGCAAGTACAATTACATTGCAAAAATAAAATTAGAAAAACAGTTATTCGGTTTTGATTTGAAAACAAATTAGAACAGCGCCCTCGAAAAATCACTTTATGCTAATTAGCACGAAAACGACTGGGTCGATTTGAATTTTTTGCCACTGAGGGACCCGCTGCGTTAAGTTTGACAATTACATGGAGCGGCGATGTAAATTTTTTTCGTGGCGCGAAAACCTCTGGTAGGGCCCCTAGGACCCCCCCCCCCCCGGTCACTTAAGTGTTAATAACTGTGAACTTTTTTATACACCCGGGTTAGAAAGAATTCTGGCCAGTTTGATGATTTTTCTCTTTTTATAATTATCTAAAATATACTGCGAAGATACATGTACTTAAGTTTGCACGAAAATTATCAAAATGTTTGATTGTTATTTGAAAAAAAGTTTCAACTACAATATCCAAAAGTGTGGCTTAGTATTTTAAAACTTGAATGTTATATGTAATGTAAACATCATCATTCCTAAACATTCAAACTATATGATGCTACGTTTTCCAAAGGATAAAGAGATTAAATTTCATATAAAGAGGTATAAATTTGATCGTTTTTTTAAAGTTGTCTAGAACGAGAATTTAAACATCACTGTCTTTAGAATACCCATGAACGAAAATGTCATATAGATTACTATAATCAGACAAATGTTTAATGTTTATTTTTGCAGTGTCTTCATAGCACACATTCAAAGTCCTGAATATTTATTGTTACATTCGAACTTGAGATTATTCATGTTATTGTGCTATTTTAGTTAAGTAGAGATAACAAGAGAGAATGTATATAGTATGTGTTATCATAGTTCAAGAGAATTCATGTTTATATACCCTTTTCAACTCCAGCAGCAACAACACTAATGTGATGGCCATGATAACATCATCGTTTATTTTACTTCTTCTCTCCTGACTACAATAATCTATAGAGGAACTAGAATAAAATGAAACATCACTTTGAAATTGTTTTTGTGTTTGACTTATTATTTTGCTAATGATGTAAAGACGAACAAAAATGTCATGATACATAATCGCAAAGACAAAAAGTTAAACTTTGTTCCGATTCCCTATTTATAGAGGAGCCTGTAAATCGGTTTTCTCAATCATAAAAATACACTGTTTTGTGCTTAGTTGCCGCTTCAAAACTCAACCGACGATTGTCTGCTGGTTGTGAGCGGTCCTGGGCGGTTGGGCATTGTTTATTCCGGTTGAACCGCTCAGAATAGGCAGGTAACCTGAGTTTTGAAGCTACCCCTCCGCAAATGATGTACGTTTGAACGCGCAATTTAATTATCAAAACTCGTGATTTGTTCTATCGGTTGTGAATTTGCTGGTACCAGATTTTTTTCTTTCGATTTTAGAACAAATTGTCATTTGTTTCGTTTTTAAGAATATAATTGGGTACCCAAAAGAAAGAAATCGCTTGTCTCGAGAGACTTGAACTTTTATTTCTTATTCCTTCCTTACTTCTTTTTTCATTCATTTCATTCATTTTCAACTCATTATTTCTTCTTGCATACTCATAAATCGTCTTTCTTGTCTACAATAATCTAAAGAGGAACTTAAAACAAATATTGGAACCTCGCATGGAAAAGAAATTTTTGATGTTGTTCTTACATAAAAATCCGTAAATCAGTTTTCCCGATCATTACTGTTTATACTTACCTTATAACAAAATTAAAATTTCGAAACTTGCGTTTTGTTCTCTGTTATGGCGAGGAAAGCAATAATATATTTGTTCTTAAATTCAAAAAAAAAATATAATAAGCAAATAAATCACCTACTGATTCCAGCCTAACCTTTACCTCTAACCATGAACCCTAACTTTCACCCTAACCCCTTACCCTAATTGAACCCCTAATCCTTATAACTGACCATTATCCCTAGTTCCAACCCCGGTGTAAATATATACAGCGGCCGTGTGACTGGGTGTCTTTAAGTAGCTACTATTCAATTGTGTGTACACTGTAAATGCGAAAGAGTGAAAAATAACTCGAAATTTCGAGTGAATTTGTTTTAACTCTAATCGAGTGCGTTTTAGCTCTTTAAGAGTGAAAATACTTGAAGGTAATTCACTCTTGTACCAGAGTGACGTTCACTCGCAGGAGAGTGGCTCGAAAACACCGCTCTTTAACGGAGTGAAGGTCTAGCCAATCAGGAACGCGGATACTCGCGCTGTTGTAACTACGAAAAATCGTCAGCGCTCACTGTTCAAAATGGCGGTGGTTGAGTTGGAGACTGTGGAGGAGTGACAGACAAAGGAATTTAAGAGGAAATTGTGCAACTATTTATCGGTGAGTACATGCCAGACAATAAATACCCAACAGTGACGCTAATCATGCAAAAACTGGATCGATGGAACTTGTTGGTGTAAGCTTACTTAATACATTGGCAAATCTATTAAGTAAGCTTACACTGACAAGTTTATTGTCTAGCATCTACTCACCGATAAATATTTGCACAATAAAACGACTAGATCATTGAGTGAACTTTCATTCTTTTGAAGATTTATTCTTATCCCTCCAAGATCATTTAGAGTGAACTATTCATAATAATAAACGATTCACTTTTTCCTAGAGTGAATTACTATCACTCTTTCTTGAGAGTGAACTTCACTCTAAAAGATTGGTCACTTATATGGCTCTTTCAAAGAGTGAAATATCACTATTTTAGAGTGATTTTCCACTTTTTCACAATAAGAGTGTAGAACATACTTGTACATGCACGATGTATTCCTTGTAGTTCAATTAGAATCGGACTCCTGGATATGGGAGACACTCAGTTTCATTAACCGGCTCTAACCCTAACTTTCGACAAATTCACGTGCGGGCATTTGTATTTAGTTAAATGAATCGAAATCTCGACATATTTCGATTCATTATATATACTAGATACACTAGATTTTATATGGACGCGTACTCTGATTTTGTTTTAATCCTAGCCTTTACAAACATCTTCTTCAGACGGAACTTGTTACGTAAAAAGAGAACATGCTCTTTCTTTAACTCTGATCAAAACAAACTACAAGCATTACCAACCCAAACAAACCACTTCCAATAACATGCTGTTTATGGAAAATTTACACTTGTTAGTCTTGCTTTGATGTTTATTGAAATGTTCAAAAGCATAACTTTCAAAGACATCTTAATGTTTGTTATGACATTCGAAGGAATCGTTGGCTAAGATTTTGACTACACTCTTAAAAAGAAAGGATCAAATTGATCCGATAAAGTATCAAATATGAGCTTACTCTTTTCCGGATCAATTTTGATCCAAATTCTCCTCAAATTTGATCCTTTTTGGATCAAAAAAGAGTGTGTTTGATCCGAAAAGGATCAAATTTGAGGAGCATTTGGATCACAATTGATCCGGAAAAGGGTAAGCTCATATTTGATACTTTATCGGATCAATTTGATCCTTTCTTTTTTAGAGTGTAGAGACTGCAGTTTTGTTATCATAGAAAACGCAAGTTTGTATATCCTTATCAATTTTATCTCAAACAAGATTTGGTGATGGGCACGATGACAATTACCTTTATTCAAATCTGTTGTAAAATAAAAGGTTTAAGTTTACAATAGTTCACAAAATCGTAAATTACAAAATAAGTGCCGATTTGGCCTTACACCACAAAAGAGACCTGTAAATTAAAATTGGTAAGAGTCTATTGTCTTTTTCGACCAAAACCAAAAGGTTGGACATTCTTCAACACTAAAAACAAAATAAATACTTGAATGAAAGTTGACGTGCTGGTAGATAAACATATACTGAGAGGTTCTGTTTGAATTTTAAAAAAAATCATCTATTTTATTAAATAACTTAAGCTCTCACTCATTTGATCATGCAGTACAAAACACGTATGTATCTTTTTCGCATCGGGAAACACACTTAACACGCCAGTATACGTTTAAATACTTTAATAGCATTTAATAATATCATTTTCATATTGGAGCCTTGCAAATTAACAACTTTTAATAATTCATCCCTACATGTTTTTGAACGATAAATATATACATAGTTCAGGTATTGTTACTCTAAAAATTATGATATTCGAAACCGATTGCATATTTACGCTCCAGCTTTTTGACCCAGTTATTTTGCGCAGTAAATCTTCTCTCTGATCTTTAATTTCACAATTAATCACATTTACGAGTGTCATTTTACATGTATAAGACGAGATTGCCATATCATTTCCCAATTATCCCACATACAATGATCATTTTCAGTAAGCTTAGAGCATTACTGTATCGAGTCCCGATTTATCAAGAACTTTTACTTTTATCCTTTACTTAGACGATGGTTTCGCCAAAAATGTTTTTAACCCTTGTCATTTTTTATCAAGTTTATGGAATAGGAAACAAATCGAGTTTGTGGCAACACCGTCCCTAATAGAAGAAAGTATATAGTATATTCACGGGGAGCAAAATTGTATCTCAAGGAAAACATTCATAATAACGTATTCAAAATCTGAGTACCCCATGTATCTTTTCATCACCAAACGGAGTCTGAATGATACCTCTGTCTTAAATAGTTCCATTAAAATGACTAGAAAGTAAAAATGATAGATTTTTATACTAGAAAACAAGTATGAAATGTTGATTTTATTGGATCCAATGTTCAAGGGGCGTTTAGAAATATTACGTAAAGTCGTATTTAAAGACACGGGCGGGATGTATAATAGATTTGAGGCTGATAAAATATATCGGATTGTCATTTCTTTCCATTTGTCTAGAAATACAAGAGGTATCAAAAAGCGTAAAACTACACCCAGAAGAAATAGAGTCAGGAACAGGATTTTATATGAGATCCTTAAGGCATCTTTACACAAGAAATGTACTAAATAACAGATTTCTTCCACTTGAATGTCCACAGATCTGTATTGTAGGGACCTCCTTTATTGTTGAAAAAACCCACATTTTGTATTTCAATGAAAATCATTTTAGGAGAGCCATTTTTAATACATCATTTTGGCGTCATTCACCGACGGATTTCCATGATTTTGGTATTTTGGTAATTTTGGAAAGAAAAAACCCTTTACAATGATATCAAACAAACGAACTTTAAGCGTGTTATCAACGATTTTCTGGAACCTGTAACCCGTTAAATGCTGGAATTTCATCACAAGCATGTCTCAATTTTCTCCAAGCATCTTACATGTATGTGATAAGCGGCTGGATTGATGACATCTATCCCAACCTATAAAAAAGTACCATAATTATGGTAAGAATAAGTGACTATTTTGACAAAATTTCATAGATATAGCTCCTTCCCTTCTGGTGGAGTTTAAATTTATTTGATACCCGTCGTATAATTGGGTACCCAGTGGTACTATGAGGTTCTAATTCATCATCTTACATTTTTTAATGTGTGAATCACCGCTTTATTGCTCTTTTCGGGGCTCAAAAGCAAATGATGTTACGCGGGGGAAATGATTTGCCTGCGTTAATGCCTTTCTTGGGTCTATATTGATATGTTGCTACGTTTTCCATAGGATAAAGCGGAAATCTAAACATCATGGTCTTATATCAATGGGCGAGAAAGTTCTATAGACTTCATTTCATTTCATTTCATTTCATTTTATTCAGTACTCTTAAAAATACAAGTAATAGACATTCAAATGGTGATATAAAATACAATAGATAGAATATTGCACATACAAATT
>JXSR01S009032.1:0-14056 GCA_000969725.1 Ophiothrix spiculata
ATTAAATTAAATGAAATTTGAATATTAATAGCGACACACGGACCTCAAAAATGGACAAGGTATCAGGGTATACACAAGATGGCGGCGCGGCGGCCTACGAAAAACCCCAATTTCTCCTCTCCAGGTTTATAGCTCAGTGGATGGCGGCGCGGCGGCCTACAAAAAACCCCAATTTCTCCTCTCCAGGTATATAGCTCAGTGACCCAAATAGGCGTGAAATTGATGCGCACTACCACCCATCCCAAACAACAACTCAAATCACCCGCTATGAATTAGAGCTAATGTCACGGCTTATTAGTTTTATAGGCAAAAGTGTGTTTGGGCTAAAATTTCGGTAAAGATTGACTTCCGGGTGTAAACCCAGGATCGACGTATAAGAATTGAAGTAATTCATTGGTACTAATCCAGAATAAAAGTCCACTTACGTGTGCGTTTCGGCAATCAGCTGTTAAGGATGCTCAATTACGACTTTTAAAGAGAGTATGAAAAAATTAAGGCCATTGTGACTTCTGTTTTATTCATTTCAACCTCGTTATGGTAATTTCCATATATTGCCAGTGTGTATTTGGAGCAAGGTAGCTCAAGGTCATTATTCTTGTTTCAACATCTTCTTGCCCCGGTTTTAGTCTTGTTTTACATAGCTATTTCAAGATCTTTGTTTTACCAGATTTTAAAATCATGCCTGGGGTAAGAATACTAGATATACCCACTTAGAGATAATTTAACAGCCTGTGATGTTTTGCTTAAACTATTCTTACTTACACTGCTTTGCTCAAAGATAGCTATACTGCCCTAAATAAAGTTGCCGCTCAAAATAGCTCTAGGAGCAGCTGCTTTTATTTTATGATGGGTCAGTATGACAGTTTATGACGTATAAAACAGAAGTCAGGAAAATGTGTTCTTATTTCATATTTTAAAATGAGATTGGAAATGTCTGTGCAATTAGCATAGAGGTAAAATGCTGCACAGTGTGTTTGTAGTACTGTAGTTAAAGTAATCTTAATCAATGATCATTTTTTGAAACAATGTACGCGGATACATCTGAATTACGTAGTGGAAAATTACCTTTTTGAAGATGCTTGATTTCGTCATTTTTTCTTTTCAATTCTTTGAATCAAATATGTTGATTTCATCCTATTGTACCAGAAAACTAGTGTCAAGCTGGATGCATTTTTTCAGGATAACAATTTTTGAATGTGGTGGTATAGTCTTGTAAAAGTGTGTTTATCTTAAGAGTGTGTGGTATCTTAAGCATGAAAAACTATATACATTACCCATACAAGATACATTTGCTGGTCTAGAGCCTGCAAGAGTTTTTAGTAGATACCTTGAGGCAGCTCAGATAATTTTAATATGTTATTAGAGTTGAAGGACTGTTATTGATGGGTAGGAAGAATGGGAATTCAATTTATGTATGATAGATGTAACATGTGAAGAATATTCTCGAGTATTTTGGTGATGTAAACTTATATGTATCCGTGAATATTATATAACATCTGCAGTTGTGCGTATTTTCTGCCATTTGATTTATATGCTAAGCATAGTTTTTGATTTATTTCTAAATTAAGTATTGTGATTTATTCCTAAAGTTAGAATTGCAACATAATTTGTAAAAATGCGAATTCCTTGTACTAGGGGTAACGAATTTTGTGTAAATCATGAGCAATTAGCTCAATGGAAAGGCGACTTAAATTTCAAAGTAAATGCGATGGGCACATACACATTTCAGTTATTTCAGGTATATTTATTAAAAATGCCATGGCAGTAAAAACTGAATTGCGACATAATTTACAATCTATAAAACACAATTATCATACATTAAAAGATATAAATTAAATTGCATAATATAAGCAGAAAAATCGGGGAAATCTCAGATGATGTCACTCTTTATCATGCATGATTACAGTAAATCATGTTCAATTTCAGCAGAGGCAATTAGATATGGATTGATTCAAAATTCATTTTCAAACCGCGCTCTCATGGTATATTAACTCTCAGATTTAACTTCTCGGGTCTTCTGCATTAAATGAATTGTATCTGAAATAATGTGGAATTACCATTTCTTGATATTGAAAAATATCAATAAACGATTTTATCATTCTCACAGAAGAGAAATTGTGTCATAGTGACCTAGAAACAGACTATGCTTTGAATTCTATTCTTAGATAACATTCCATTCCATTCAACGTCATATTCAAAAGGTAAAATGTTTCCTGCTACGCAAGAATTTGTCATGGCATTTTGATAAATGTACTTTCATGTCATCCATTAGCGCAATAAAAGCAGAGTAGGGGCACTACACTTTTTATTTATGGCCTGACATATGGTAAAATACACTATTAGGGTGTTTTTTTGAACACAAAATGGTTTCATTCACTTTCCTATACTAATGAATAAAAAATGTAGAATTAAATTCATATTCATACATGTACATGTATATCAATAATACCAAAACAGTGTACGTTATGTTTGAGATTATCTATCATGCTTATTGATCCCAGTTTTTATTGTCACACTACTCGTATCAACAATGATCAACGCGCTAAATAATCGCAAGATGTTCAACGATAATTGTCGCTCATGTCGCTCAAGGTTCTACGGTGGTTTCTTGAAACATTCGTTTTTCTTGCATCAAATTAACATCAAATAAAGGAGCTGCAAAATGTCAGGAATTAGGTGTCAGGGGCCTGACTATATTGAACTCGCCTGAAGTAAACCTTTTCATTTTTATGCGTCTTGTGCGCCGAGGTTAATGTTCACACGCAACTCACGCAGGCTCATGAGCTCGCATGATTTGACAGTTCTGTTGCTGTGTGACTTGATGATATATTTGATTGGTTTGATGTTCACGCACGGTGCGATTTGGTCCCGCCCAGAATCAATTATGAAAGGTTATTTCAGATTACTTAAGCTGTGATTCATTAAGCGAGAATGTGCGTCGTTCAAACTGCTGAATTCAACAACCAACTTGTTTATATTGCGTATTGGACACAACGTTTATGTTAGGCATAACTTTATAAAGCAAACAATAATTTACTAGGGGACATTTAGTTCATCGCTCTATTTCTGTACCGTAGCAATGTAATTAATGTAGCTTTTGTATATTTTTTCATGTCAAGGTTATTTTGAAAAATTACTCGTTCTAGAGTTCATCTGAAAGACAGCACACCATTTTTGAAGTATGCATTAACATATTTTAATTTATCGGGCAAACGTGAGGCTTTTGCTTGCCACGTGGTTTGACTCTTTTCACCATAGGTACAACGCTAGGCCGGTTACTTGTTTCTAGATGCTTAATTGCAACCTTGGCAAAGAAAATATATATTTGCTTTTAGTTTTTTAGTTTTATTTAGAAACATAAAAATGGCGAGTTAGAGGTTTCTGAGAGTTGATTAATTACTAAGAAAACTGAATAACCCGGGGGCTGTCAAATATGAAATGGATACGGGTGTAAGGCCCGCGCTCCGACAGGCTGGGGCATTCGGTGCGAGCACAGGTTCAAAAAATGAGGGGTTGTTGGGTGAGAGCATGATTTTTGGTATTCGGTGAGAGAAAAATTCCAAAATATGAGGGCCTAATGGTCAAAAAATGAGGGGTCATTGGGTGAGAGCCTTGTTTTTGACATTCGGTGAGCGAAAATTGGCATTCGGGGAGAGAAAAATATAAAAAATTATGGGGTCTTTGAGTGAGAGCACATGCAATTGTAAAACAATAGGTGTCTTGGGGTGACGGTGATGCTGAAAACGGGGGTCTTCCAAAATTTTAGGGAGGAGGTGGATTTGTGAATTCTTGGTATCAAACCTTTTATTTTTTTTTATCGAGTTTTAAGACTAAATTCTATACTTTAAATCCCTTAAACCGACAAATTTTAAGAATGTTTCTATAAAATAACAACGAAAACATGCATTTATTTAAAACTCCCCAAATATTCATCAATAAGCTAATCTACATACAGTATAGCTTATTTTCTTAAACCTCAGAATTTATTGACCATCCCTCGTATCCGATTTCCTCGGCTACAGTCGTATGTACATCATTTCAAAGAACTTGACATATATTTAATCTAGATATTAATACAGATGCTCTGCTATATTAGCCAGTGGCTCTATGTATTATATCTCCTCATCTCCCTATACATGTAGTTTCAACTCATCAATGTAGGTCACTCATAATTCATGGTAAAAGAAACCGTTTGATTATAATTAACATTTTCTGAAAATATTCTTAAAAATGCAAAAGTCTTAACTATTTTGTTTGATACTGTGAACATATAATTGCATAAATAAGCAGGTCAGATTTGCAAATGACAAATGTTCTACATAGCTTTCGGACTACAAGTCCATCATAAGTGTGATGTAAAAATAACTACAGTGCAACAGTGGTGAACAGTGAACTAGCAAAGCAAAAAAAAAAACAATGCGAAAAAAGAAAAGAGAAAAATGGAAATTCGAAACAGATCCAGGTCAGCCAAGCGGCTTGCGATTGTTGGTAGTTTTGTTGCTGTTTTCATATATAATTGCATAAATGTTTTTATCATTATATATATATTTTTTTTTCGAATTCATTATATTAATTACGATTGATTTATTTAAACTCATATCTATTTATTTAATTCAAAGAATATCCTTTTGATATTGTATGGTATTTTAACATTTTTGTTGCTGATATCTAACTGTCAATAGTGCTCAGTTATTTTTATAAACATATTCTTAGCCACTAAATAATAAAATGTTTTAAAGGGGCAATTCATCATCCAAATTTCATCCTCAAGGTCATATATCAAAATTCAGATTTTTAGCTTAGAATCGTTAGCTGATATGTATATGTTACAAATCTAAAATATTTCTTTCAAATGTGTTTGCGTTCTTGAGAAGTAGAAATTGTGTCATTTTCAAATTATTGTCGGGCCCCATCCATAATTACAACAAATTAGCCCATGGATAATTTTAATAAGCTTTAATAGCTTGTAATTTGAATACGAATTTAAAAAAAACCAGTGAAATCAAGTGAAATTTTCAGCATGCGTTTAGTTTATGTTCATCTAAGTAGATAGAATAGAGGCGATGTTGTAATGGCATGGAAATCAAAACTAAGTGTACAAAAAAGAGAACAACATAAAAGATTTGTTTCTTGCGATATTTTAAGAACAATTTTGAAAATACCTTTGTGTTTTGATACCTTTGTCTGAAATAAGGGATCATAGCGTTTTATCAGATGCTGACAGGTACGATTTAAATCAGCGAGGTGGTCACTATGTTAGTTATATACAGGAACGAAAAATAATCACTTTTGCCTTGTTAGCATGATCTTGTAAAAATATTATAATAAGGCAGGCTGTTGAAAGCTGTTTATCAAAATGATTTTATCAAAAACCGAAATATACCAATATGTCAAAATTACGACATCCAGAATTTTTTTTTTATAAAATCGTATTTATTTACATGACGTGTAGTTTTATTTTGGGACTATTTGTTTCTTCCCTACCTATAATAATCTGTTTTTCTGGTTGTGCTTAAAAGAGGCTATTATTTGGATTGTTGAAGCAAAGCATCAAATTTGGATTATCATACTATACAAGTTATTCAACGCGGTTTTGCACGTATTTTCTAATGCACATAAACGTATACCTCTTGGTACATCCAACAAATACAACTTGACACACATTTAAAGATTATTTTGCCAGTTTTCTGAAAAAAAAATGCATATAGTGTTACCTTCAATGTTAGTTTTACTCAAGAAAAAAATCCGTAGAAGAAAAATCAAAAGTCGCATTTAGTTTTTTAAGGAATATCTATGACGTCAATACCAGGTACTTGCTGAGTTGAAATTCCATTTCATGATTAACAAACTCAGTTATCAATCAATTCTGCAATTCACAGAAAATATCTGGGCTGACACGCGTAAAATACAGGGCAACATACCTAGTACCTACTCGTGAGTTTTTGAAAACCTGATGACGTCAGACCAAGGCACGCTTTTTAGCTACAGAATTGCCTGAGTCTTTTACCCAGCATACATTGCGAGTTAAAAAAATATATAGCACAAAACTTGTGCCAATCAATTACTACGTTCATTGCACTGTACCGATGTACTCCAGACCAATCGTATTAATAACGTTGCCTAACTCTTGTTTTTAACCCCATAATTATATTATGACGCGATGAATTGCACCGTTTGCCTTTAGATATGTGCTAAATTTTGAAGAAACATGGATGAGACTTACTTTTAAACAGATGGACGAATAGCTGGTGACCTTTCCAAGATGAAATTAAATCCTGTGATATGTCTTTTATCATGGCGTTCAAACGTTCATACGTTCAAATTACCTTACCGATGTCTTTCTTTTGCATTAAAAAGTCTTCCATTTTACATTCAGTCGAAAGTATGAAGATCGGTAAAAGTTATATCATTTTAAGTTTCTTAATACAGGTCCACTAATTTGTGTTATTCAAACAAAAATCAAGTTTGTAAATCCCTCGTCTTTGTTCATGCTACCGTCTCACTTGCCCCTTATCCATGTTGCCTCTTAACCACTGCTCTTGATCCCTGATCCATTAATGTGGCCTCCTCCCACCTGAAAACTTGAGTTACGTGCTTTCCCCCTTAATTATAAGCACAAAATCAGTGCCTTGAGGAGCTAATACATGTACATTTGAATGTAACTGTAAGCCATCGTACCAGCATGATAACAAAGGTTCAACTTGTATCTAATAACTCCTAATCTATGCTATATGTCAAAAAATAAATAATTCTAGCATGAAATTAATTCACTACCCTAGTACTTCTTTATATTTAAGTTACCATGGAAACATGTTTTCCATTAATTTTGCACTAGCAAGCAATCTTCAACATGATAAAAAAGAACTTTAAATTTGTTTACACACCGAAACTGTTTTAGAATGAGAGCTTTGTATCAAACTTACTATGCTGAGGGAAATGCATTTTACTAAATTGCATAGATTTCAGGTAACAATCAAAAGAAAACACGAGGATCTGCTGATCAAACTTTACCTAGCGTCACCATCGCTTTCTTATTTCCCATAAGATCTGACACCAGGGACGCGGCACTTTGACATTTCTTTTTCCCCCCGATATAGAAATGATTCCTCTTGAGTAAAAAACCCTATTTGGGGAAACAGCACGCAGCCTTTACCTCCACTATCCTTATTAATTTGACATTATTGTGGAGTTAAATAACAATCTACTTCTTGGCCTGACAGTTGATTAAGACTTCTTTATGCTTCATTGCATTTTCTGTAACGTCTTATAAGCAAGGCGCACATATATGACCTACATTTTGTGAATATCGACTTTATTATGGTCATATAATTGTATTACAATCTCGATGCTAAGACATTTAAATGTCTGACCAGTCGCCATTTTGGTTATGCAGGCGATGTAAATAGGTATAGCGATTAACCCCGCAGTCAAAAATATACGAGTACATTTTTATTTTAAAATACAATAATTAGTGAAAAATATAGGAATGCAAATAATGAATCTTATTGTTTACCAATAGAATAAGGTCTGATTAGGTTCGATGCATTTTAGGCCATCTAATTTTTTTTTTTAAATCAAGTGAACAGACAAGAATAAAAACATGGGTTTCTAGTGTACGAATAAAACAGTCCATCTTTTTGAACAATATTTAATGCCGCGTTTAATGTCATTCAATCTTTTCTTTGGAAGACATCCTCATTACCTTCTGACGGGTATTAGTTGGAACCTTTTTGATCGAGATAAGCACCGATACAATTTTTTTTTTTTACTGATCCCAAGTCGATGAAGTCGGTACCTTTTGTTTGTATTAAGTACATCGACGTAGTTGCAGGCACTACAGCTGCCACAAAATACCATGTCACTTTGTATCATTAATTAGTGGTTGCTTAGCCTTCAGAACAATATTTTGATAGCTCGAATTATCGTATTCACTTTCTAGATAGGTGTAACTAATGACAGCAGTTTTAATCAAAAGATTTTAATTTAAGAATCTAACTTTATATACTACATCAATGTTGTCAGTCATTCATGAAATGTGTGTTTGCGTTGCGTTTCTCTATGAACTCGTAGTATATTGCACGCCTTATTTTGTAAGCTGTGTATCATAAACTACGACCTTAATAGAAGTCCGAAATCAAGATCAGTACAATCAGACAATGGGTAACCAACATATTTCAGCAACATTAAAAAGATTCTCTTGGTAATTCTACTAGGATCTGTAGAAATCCCCTTAAGGAATTTAAATCTGAAACATGCATCAGTTTCGAGGTTTGGATTGATTGATGAAGGTCATATACAATCTTGACATTACCATTTTAGAACCATTAGGTTGCCTTATGCATGATACACACACACAAAATCAATTCTATCTCTTAATTTTAAGAGCGTTATAAGTCACTTATATTGTAGTGCTATTTTTCGGAGAGACTTACATAAAAAGTATTGATCAAGATGTGACCTTTTAACACTCAAGTTGCACGTGAGAGTGCAATCTTATCAAAGATCGATTGTACTTTGAAATTTCTGTCAAAAAAGCACGATATCAGGAACAAACTTATAGAAAGGTCTTTCTCGGGGAATAACGATTTTTGCGTAACTAGTATGATATTATAAACTTGAAATGGTAGAAATTCGCAGATATAACATTTTGAACTACTATAATGAAGCCAACAACTATAAACTTATTCTATAAGGAGAGGGGAGGGGGAGGGGGAGGCACAGAGGCAGTCCCATTCTGGAGGCGACTCGTACGTAAGGCTCAAAAAGACCCCTCCCTTTTAGCGTCGCTGTCACCTAAAGACCCCTATTTGTTTACAATTGCATGTGCCCTCATCCAAAGACCCCATAAATTTTTATATTTTTCTCTCACCAATGATGCCAAATTTCGGTCTCCAAATGATAAAAATTATGCTGACCTCTCTTTTTTTGACCAATGAGGTCTCATATTTTAATATTTTCCTCTCACCGAATGCCAACATTTACTGATGCTCTCACCCAATGACCCCTCATTTTTGAGCCTGACATGTGCTCTCACCGAATGCCCCAGCCTGTTTGAGTGCGGGCCTTACACCCGTATCCATTTCATATTTGACTGCCCCCCCCCCCCCCCCGGAAGGGAGAAGGAGGGTTAAGGATATTGGTCCACCACCGTATCTTCAGTGTACATATATGACTTTCATACTCAAAATCAGATTTAGTACAATATACCTGGTAATAATGCGTGGATCAGATTTAGTTCCTACAATTTTCGTTCAATCCCTGTGACGTCAACTCATAGAGAGGAGTACAGTTAATCTTGCTCTTTACTACATTACAACGCGTCCATCGATTCGTTACAATGAAATATACATACACATAAACTTTCCAGAAGTTACGTTTGTAAAATGTGCCTTCTATGAGACAGAAAAACTTCTCAAAAGTTTTCATAGGTCAGCGGCCACGTATTCAATATCCGTTTTACTCGTATCATTCTCATAAATTGCACTCATCTCTAATCTAATATCAGGACATGGCTTTTCTTTGCTTATTTGTCCATATAGTACTACCCTGTGATCAATATTACATTCATTTAAGATAAGAAGCCAAACGCTCATCATGCTAGTCACTGTTCTATTAAGGAGTTATCAGTAAACATTAACTGACATTTATTATGTTATGGACGATATTATCTCCTGATTGCGAAAGATAAAAGTGTTGAATATGTGGGCTTGTCTAGATAGCACGCGATGTATGATTAAACATCATGGGGATCAAGTAATATTGAAATGAATCCAAATATAATCCATGCTTCATATATCGGTAGTGCGATGCATCTATGAGACATTCAGGTAACCGCATGCACCTGGTTGTTGTCAACATGAATGTATATTTTTGTTTAGACGTTGCAACACTATTAGGCCACAACTTTGTGCGACCGACCGCAACCTATCCAGAGACCGGGCGACCGTAGGCTTGATTATGTCATAACATGTAATGAATATTTTACAATAATCTTGAGGTAAAAAATCAAGCATACGGTCACCATTTTTGAAAATCAAGGCTGTGGCCAGGTTGTGGTCGGCCGCACAAAGTTGTGGCTTAAATATGCTCCAACATTTTACATTAACTGTTTTACATTTTCCTGGTTTATGTTTTTCTTGTACTTGTATTGTAGAAATTATCGTGCTTCGTACCAAATGGATTTTTATTGCTGCGGTTGTCGATTCTTCGCATTATTCTACGGTTTAATTTAAAATGATAAATCTCCGGTATAACAGTAATTAACAATTAAGAAAATTAGTATTTTGGTCATGATTTTTTGCAACGCTCAAAGAGTAGTCAAATATGTTCAAAAGTCAATGCACCAAATTAGTACCTGGTGGACATATTGCGCCAATGCATCGCATCGGTACAATAACAAGGCTTTGAGATATCTAGTAACTCCTAACCCATACTTTTAATAATAAACGATTCCCGTGAAATGGAGCATAAAATTAATTCACTACTCTGGTACTTATTTATGTTTAAGTTACCATGGTAACACGTTTTCCAATAATTTTGCACTAGCAAGCAATCATCAACATCATAAAAAAGAACTTTAAGTTTGTTTACACAGCGAAACTGTTTTAGAATGAGAGCTTTGTATCAAACTTACTATGCTGAGGGAAATGCAATTTACAAAATTGCATAGATTTTAGGTAACAATCAAAAGAAAACACGTGCATCTGCTGATCAAACTTTACCTAACGTCAACCATCACTGTTTTATTTCCCATAAGATCCGACACCAGGGACGCGGCATTTTGAAATTTCTTTTTTTCCTCGATGGATAGAAATGATATCTCTTGAGTAAAAAAACCCATTTGGGGCAACAGCACGCAGCCTTTACCTCCACTATCTTTATTAATTTGACATCATTGTGGAGTTAAATAACAATCTTTTTTCTTGGCCTAACAGTTGATTAAGACTCCTTAATGCTTCATTTCATTTTCTGTGACGTCTTGTAAGCAAGGCATACATATATGACCTACATTTTGTGAATATCGACTTTATTATGCTGATATAATTGCATTACAATCTGCTCACAAAGACATGTCTGACCAATCGCCATTTTAATTGGGCAGGCGATGTAAATAAGCGATTTAAACCCACATTCAGAAATGTATGATTGCATTTCTATCTTAAAATACAATGATTAGTGAAAAAGATATAATAATGAAAGCAAATAATGAATCTAAACGTGTACCTACAGAATTAGGTCTAATTAAGTTTGATGCATTTCAAGCCATCTAAAATAAAACAAAATCAAATAAATAGACACGAATAAAAACATACGAACGCCTAAAACAGCTAGTCCATCTCCCGGGGTCCTTTTCTATCGAAGACTTCTACGTTACCTTATAACAAACAAATTCACCCTTACGGGTAATAGTTGGAACCTTTTTGATCGAGATAAGCATCGAATGCAAAATTTGATCTCATCCCCAGGTCGAGGACGTCAATACCTTTCATTTGTAATTTAAGTACATCGAGGGTAGTTGCAGTCTTTGTAATTATCACAAAATATCAACGATACTTTGTATCGTTAATAAGTGGTTGTTTAGTCTTTAAAACAACATTTTTATAGCTCACGACAATGTGTGAAACATGTGTTAGCTTACTAGGTACTGGTACACCGTCAACCGTAAGTTAGTTTACCCTACGTTCATGTTTGTGACAACCATTCTTAACCAAAAGATTTTCAGTTTAGCTGTAAAATCTGACATTATAAATTTTTAGTCACTCATTGACAAACAAAACGTTTGCATTAGTTGTACACATAAACTAAAAAGAAAGTATCTACTTTAGTTTTTTATGGAATAATTTTTCATTGTTACGTTTTGAATGCAAATAATTAAGTGGGAATGATACGCTGCTCCTTTCCCAATATTTTGATACCTTACTTATTGCCGTAGCATCAATAATTATGACATGATGAACATGTAAATACAATGAGGTCATGATATCATTGCTGTACTTTTCACTTTACTGTTAACGGTTACGAGTAGAAAATATTCCCGTAAATGTTCTTGTAGTTTGGGTAACCTACATATTTCACCAACTTTACAGAATACTCTTAGTAAAATAATTCTTAATGACTTGTAGAGATCTCCATAAGGTATAGAATAATCGAATCTGAAACATATACCGTATTATAAGGGTCGTATACAATCTTCCCATTATCGTTTTTAAAACCATTAAGGAAGCTTTATGCGTGAAAGACAAGACGTCAATTCTGGGCCTTTATAAGAGTGTAAGTCACCTAGATTTTAGTGCTTTGGCTTAGAGAGACTAACATTAAAAGTATTGACCAAGATATGACCTTTTAGCACTCAAGGTGCACGTGAGACTGAAATTCGATCAAAGATCGATTGTACTTAGACATTTCTGTCAAAAAACACGAAATCAGGAACAAACTTATTAGGAGGGGTGGGATTTACTCGACTCACAGGAAAAACGATTGGTTGGATAACTAAAGTAAGGCATAATAAAATTGACAATTGTGATGCGTTACAGCAAAAGGTACCTTAAGTCGGAGCTACAAGTGTCTGATTAACAAACTGTTAAGAACCAATTCATCATCAATATTTGAAGGGAGTGTAGTAAATTAAAGCTATCATTTAGATTCATGTGTGAGATAGCAATGGGACAAAGGCAAGATGAAAAGAGGTGAAGGGCCCTTATCCTCATTTCTCCACTGCATACAATGTCGGATGTCATCTTCATACACCCTAAATCAGATTTACTTGAATCTAAGTTGGTAGATAGTATGACACGGAATATGATCCGAACATACAATTTGAATGCAAAATTATATTCTGTGACGTCAGCAACTCACAGAGAGGGGTAAAGTAAACCGTGCTCGTCACTACCTAACAGCGTGTGACACGTGATTCAATGCAGTCAAAATTACAAACTTTCCCCAAGTCACGTTTTGCACAGGTGACTGAAAACAACTATCGACAATCTAAGAAATGATGAAATGTAAATCAAAAAACTTATTTTACACATAATTTTTGTATTCACATCTAAAAATGCTTATTTAATTTAAAAGCCAAAGATTGTTGCAAATTTAATAAGCTTTCACCTTGCTCAAAAGTGAAACATGAGAAGTATGAATGCTGATAAATCTGTCCATTCAATGTAACACAACAAAATTCATTTTAATGAAAAGAACTAACATATTCTCTTGTTCGTAATTCGTAATTTTTTTTGATAATCACTGATCATTTTTCATCACATAGAAAGAAAACTCCATTTTTTATATGTTAACCAATCCAGAATAATAAAATATTTTGTAAATAGTATTTTTGCAGAAATTTGACCAATTTTGTGAATTTTTGATGGTTGCCAAATATGCCGGTGCACAAAGTCGATGGAAAATAATTGTAATCGCATAAAATAGCGTAACTCAAAAACAATATGACGGAAAAATTTACATTTGGCACACAAGTTTTTTTCATCATTCTCAACAATCTGTGCGATTTTGAAGAAATTCTGGGCAGAACACCGTAGCTGTTACAGCACATTCACCGCCAGGTTCATTTACGCACATACGAAAAGTTATCCGAGTTCAGTGACCAGAACCGTGTTCTCTAGTTGTTTTCTTTGTATCTTTCTCATTTCACATCTCAATTCAACATTGAACGTGGTTTTGATTTAATTATCTGCCTTTCTCTCACTCTATATATAAAGCTTTTCTAACTATTATACTCATTGTTGATAATTATCTGAATGAGGACGTTATCAGTAAACACTGATTGAAATTCTAGTAATACCGTAGGCATGGGCGATATTACATCATGATTGCACATAACTTTATGTAGATTGTTTACCGTAGACTACAATGTCAGCTTGTCTATATAACACTCTATAGATAATCAAACATGGAGATCAAGTATTAGGAAGAATTAGTTCAAATACAGATGCTTAATGCCGGGTAGTACCATGCATTTTCGAGACTTTCAAATTATTACGCGTTTTTGATGTATTTGTACAACATTGAAGTTTGTTTTCACAAAGGTGACGTTATTCTTCTT
>JXSR01S009032.1:74842-85443 GCA_000969725.1 Ophiothrix spiculata
GTCAATGTTAGAAATATGTTTCTATGGCGTCGTCAAAATATGCCGTAGATTGACTAATAATGTTTATTGTTTGTATCGTATCATAAATGTTTCGTAAAATCCACACAGAGCAAGATCTTCTCGTTTTAGTTCTAAATTATATTTCATTAAACAAAATCAAAACTATTTCATTTTGGTTGCTTATCAATTGCTAGCTGTTTCTAAAACCAATGTTTGTAAAAACAAATAATGGCCGTGTCATATTGGGTCCTAGATGATGTCATTAAAAAATAAATTTTCATGTTGGCATATTGTAGTGGAAAATTAATGTCTAATGTTAATTATGTGCTGTTTCTAGAAAATATTTCTTAAGAATTTTCTGACTGATCATAGCAATGCTAAATGTGTGATTTTCAATTGTCTTAATAATAATTATCCAAAATACAAAGAATATTAATATTTTAGAAATCAAAGAAAACACAATTTTATTATATTTTTATGACTTTTTTTTTGCTTAATTTGGACATTGTAACTAAACTTTATAATTCTGGTGGCGTGGAGTGCTTTATCATTCTTTTTCCATTTTTGTTTCTTTGCTATGAATTAATTTGCAGAATATTAACCCTCGAACTTCCCAAAACAAAACTTTTTTCTATGCTCATTTTACGTTTAAAATATTTCTTTTTTTTTTGATTCAAGAAATGTTTAGATGAATGATGATGATATTCATTTGTCTGTTTTGCCCTATATATTTTATAATCTTGCTGTGGATGTGCTATATGTCTTACAAACTCCCCTAACACCCTGGCCGACTGAAATGATTGATTGATAGATGGATTGATTGATTGATTGATTGACCTATGACCCTGCTCGGGTGTCTAGCTGTATTACATGTACCAGCCCTGATTAAACAAAATGATGACCTTTGTTCCTTTCCTTTGTTCTTGTTCCCCCACTATGCTTCTATAAACCTCCGTTTTCCCTTATTCACCGTTACTGTATATTTGACAATTTTCTTTCCAACATACTTTCTTTCCTTTCGGCCTCTCTTTGACCCGTATTTTTTTCTGCCTGCCTGACCTTTGACCCAATTTTCTTGCGTGTTCTTCGTGTGTGTGTCCCGGAAGATGCTACAAGGACATGATGGAAGAAGACGCGGCTTTTGTGTTTAACGTAAAGAATTCCAGGTCAGCCACACCTAAGTCTGAATCTGTATCTGCTTGTTGCATTATGTTGCATGCCAGCACTCGATGCACCACACACACATCATGCATGTACGAGTATGCTGCATGCTCGATTGCAGTTTGAATGCGAGATGATGCTCGTTGCATGCTCGCGGTATGACAGAATGCATGTATTCGATTTTCGTTCACAGTTGATTTCATTTGATTTCTTGAAAAGTTACATTACCATAGGTCATCTTGTGCATGCATGATAAATGCTGGGCATGCTCCCATCATGCATTGCGATAACTACCATATCATGTGATCATGAGCATGACATAGATTCATAGTTCTGTCCTAATGTCCAGTAGATAGGTGGGAAGTGTGTATCGTTAATTCTAGTGAGTCAGACTAAACAGACAGTAGTGCATGGGTGGATTAGAAAAAGTGGTCGGTCAAATTTGTCCTAGCTGTGATCAGATGTGCTACAGTGGTATAGTAGAGAGAATTTTGGACCCGTGGTGTTACTAAAATTAGAACTAAAAGTCTGTGAATAACCATAATGTTATCAATTGTTGTCTTCTGTAATGCATGAAATCCATTCGTCACAAACTGTCCGCCATTTTGTTTCTCAGTCATTTCATTCCATGCCATCATCACACATACACCATGTTGCGGTTTCATTCACATCATTCGCCGGCACCATTTTTTGCATGGACTTCTTCGAATCATTCACAAATTGGGTTGACTTAACAACCAACACACATATCATGAGTGTCTTCATTTACACAGTTTTTCTTAATACACTAATTTTGAGTTCATTTGTTTTTTTCATTTAAGTAATTTGGCCAAATACTAAAGATTTTTTAAATCCAAAAATATGTTAAAATACACCAGGTTTTTTCTTTACTTGAAATGGGTTTTTTTTTTGCGAAATGTTTATCAAGAGCATGTTATAAGACTAGATATTTTCTAACTTAAGGTGTATTCTTAGATTTTATGGATTTACCATAATGTTATTTTAGCAGACCAAGAACTATGATTATTATTTTAGCAGAGCAAGAACTATGTAATCATTTTTTTTCTTTACAACTTGGCTTCATAAAGGAAAGAATATTTAGTAACACCTCATTGATTAAGTATTTTGATATTTCAAATTAAAATTTATCACAGCCTGCAGGTAATGTGGTTGATTCTTAAAGGAGCACAGTCCGATTGGTTCATTTTTTACCCAAACATTTTGAGATTTTGCATGATACCAAAATATTGCGCTTATTTTTCTGATGACACATGTGAAATTTAATGGCTTAAACATGTTCTGTTTTGGAGATATAAGCAAAGATGTGGCTATTTATAGTAACCATAAATAATTTACACAGTTTAGTATAGACAACTATGAAATACAAAATTGCTCATAAAGTCACAACGATGAGACCGATTTGACTAAAATTTGAAAGTAAAGCTTCTTTAGGGATGATCTTTCTTATCAAGCTGAGATCTAAATTGTGAAAAATCTGACTATGCTCCTTTAATGTTTAGTTTATAAGTATATTGCCATTTAGGTAAAGGATATGACCTTACCTAACTGATGTCATTACCAACGACGTTTCAATTAACATTACTTATATATTGAAATATGCAAGATATTCATTTTAGCAACAAAAAAAGTGCAGTCAAACAAATCAATTTGCTCTGTTTTTCAAAGAGAGAGAGAGAGAGTTAAAAAAAAGAAATTATGTATTTTATGTAATAATCATTTTCTTTTTTCACCTGTTGTGATTTTAATCAATGAATCGAATGAGCATCTTTTTTTTTCAAATAGAGCTTCAACTCTCTTATTTTCTACTGTATCTGGGCAAACAAAACTTTTTATTCACAATTGTTTAATTAATTTTTGGTAATTTTACTCAAGAAATCCTTCAGTAAGAGAGGTAAGATTATCTTTCCAGTAAAGGGGTTTTGATCAAAGCTGTGAGTCTGTGCTATTTAGAAGTAAAACAAAGAAAAACTAGATAAAGAGATATAGGTAAACCTAAAATACAGTTCAGTATGCACAAAATAATCCATTTAATTTAACAATTCAAAATGCAAATGAACAAACATTTTGGCAAGGTGTTAAACCGGTGATTAAATTGCCACCAATTTAAATTGCAGACACTCATGACATGTGTGCTTTTCACAATAGAAACAGATATCAAACCTAAACATAGCTCAATAATTTAATTATTGGTAAATAAGTTATCACTAACTGCATGCTAGCTAACTATTACGTAGGTTTAGATCAAGGAATTTCTATGAGGGAATCCATTGCTCTTGCCTGGCTACAGAGGGTTGTCATTTTGACTGTTGTACATCAAGGCAAGTTATTATACCTTGTTGGTTTGTTTACAAAACAATCATGTGATCACACGTTGTCCGAGTGGTCACATGACTCAAAGCTTTACTGAGAGAATTCTTGCATTTAACATTACTCTATTTCTCAATGTATATTTTACATAACACTCAGTTAAGACTATTCATTTATATCAGTGCTTTTATTTTGATATCCGGATAATAGGTGATTAAGGATAACTGATGTTTGGATGTTTGTCTGTATACACATTCATCTAATGTATATTGCACACTGTACCATCAGTATACAGATATACACATTCAGCAAGTGCATTGTACACTATACCCTCAATGTACTTACAGGTATACATGTTCATCAAGTGTGTATTATGCAAATATACTTGGTGTACAGGTATATGAATACCAAGTGTGTATTATGCCTCGGTATTATGCAAATATACTAATTGTACAAGTGTATTATAGAACAAGTATAGCAAGTACATATTTGTTTATCTAGTGTATATGATACAAATACACTTGATACAAATACACTTAGTGTATAGGTGCAAACATTCATTGGGTGTATATTATGCAATACTTGATGTACAGGTATACATTATACTAAATGTATAATTATGCAAATACATTTGATGTACAAGTGTATATGTTCATTAAGTGTATATTGTGCAAATACATTTGGTGTACAGGTAATACATGGTCATCAAGTGTACATATATATATAAATTATTTGTAAATATCATTCAAACCAAGAGGTTAAATGTAACAACCCTTTTTTGCGATAGCCAAAATGACTGTTCCACATAAAGCACAGTGCAAATTCCCTCTCTAAGACACATTAGATAGAATTTCCTTGTTTAAAGTAATTTCTTTAGTGCTGTATTTAGAAATTCTGTATGTTTGTGATATTCAAATGGTGATACTGTTTAGATTAAAATATACTAGTGTTTAACTCATATAGTTGGTATGAAGGGAAACACATAAGCAATTTGTTTGGTTGGAGTTTAGTCTCTATCTATTTAATTCTAAGTATATTGTGCAGTATTTTCTTCAAGGGATATACACAATGAGGTATATTGTGTGACCCTTGAACTATGACATTTAATCATTGCCCTTTGAACTCTGAGGTCAAGCTTAAGTTTGAGTAAGTATGAAGTGAAATTTTCACACATTTTTCAACTATATTGTAAAACTTGTTCATATATACACCAACTTCTTTAAATAAATTAAGTATTAGAGCTCTTTCTTAATTGTTCATTCTATTAGCTCATGTTATTTAGATTAGAACTGTAGTGCAAAATACAAACATTATTTCTCAATCTTCTAACTTTTGCTTTATATGAGACATAAACTTGCTATCTGTTTTAGAATTAGTTAGTTTCACTATAACTTAAAAAGAAAAATATGGTAAAATAGATGGTTATATATATACTTCTTTTAATCCCAGAGTGCTCAATCAATCCTTTTTGGGGAGCAGTTATATAGTAAGATGAAAGCAAATTATTTGCATAAGGTTATTTGTCCAATTCTAAAATGTATGGTCGTAGTTTGTAAGGGTTGAGAGAGAAAAATACAGTTTACCTTTTAACCATAACTTGAATGTAACTTAATTCAACAAATAAACAAAAACTACTTAGTACCCCAGGTCAGAAAAGAAAAACAAGAGCAGAATATGTGTTTTTAACAGAAATATCTGTACTGGAGGCCTATGGGCTTTTGCTACTCTACATAGAATGTTACCACAGGAATCACATCCGTAAATACATCCCCATAGACTTTATATACAAAATGGCCTCTGATCAGTCCAGGCTGGATCAGTCGCCATTTTCTAGGCCTAAATTCGACTGGTCAACTCGTGCTTGGTCTCAATTGAAAGATTGATAATAAAACTGAAAAAAAAAATGTATATATATGGTCAAGGCACAGTTTTTGAGATATAGAGCATCAAAATCACCTTTCATTTTGTTTGCCACATGTTCAATTTGAAATAAGTGCTACTGTTTTCAGAAAACCTTGAAAATTTTAGAAAATGCCACAAGCAAAAGGTTTTCAGCATTAGTGATTTAGTAATGGTCAAATCATCAGGATTACCTTCTAAATTTGGTGACAATACTGCTTTTCTGCATATTGTAATATCTCCTTTAGGCATTTGGCCATCAACTGGCATTTAGCACAAACATCGGCAATTTATTTACTGATTTGGTACCTGCAGATCAGAATATCAAGAGTGAAGCTCCAATATGGTTGCCTGTAGGGAAGGAATAAATGAATTAAAATAAACCCATCAACAACAAAAGTATAGATTATAAATTTAAGACGTAATAATGAATTTTCCCTTTTTTCTGAATTTAGTTTGATATCGATGAGAACAAGGCAGGTTTGGTGTTGTAATGTTGCCATTGTTCTAATCATGTGTAATTATTTGGATAACAAAAACTGTCTCTTTAATAAGCTTAATAGATAGGTGATGTTTTATGGAATAAGTATTAACAGGAAAGTGTGTATTCTCAATTTTCCTGGTATTAATATTTAACATTTATTCTTCCGGATAAGTAATTGATTTTATCAGTGCTTAATTTGTCTGATATATGTATTATATCGATATTGAATTAACCTTGATATTAAATATTTAACAAAAAACAATGTGGGAAAATTAGTATTTTGTTGACTATGGATATGGTAACATAATCTGTGTGTCAATGTTATAATGTTTTCGTGATTAAAATTCACATAATTGGGCATTATGGATACTAATCAATGGCATTAGAATCAATGGTTAGCAATTCTTAGAATTTGTGAGTCAGTGCTTGCATTAATTTTTATAAAAAAATGTAGAATAACAAACTATAAAAGTTACGCAATCTGTATATTCAAGTTCTCAATGGGTGAGTGTCAAAAAACTGCCAAGTGCTAATGATTGTTAAGTGTATCAGGTTATAGACCGGGCCAGCATAAAACTGAATTAAATAATATATATTGATAATTAATATGGAATCTATCTCAGATGGTGTTGGTGTTGTAAAACTAATTAAGAGTAGTTTTATTTTTTAGACATGTTTTTATTATCATCTTGGTAATGCACATTCCATTGTTCACAAGGGAAAAATACTTGAAGAAAATCAACTTCTGCAAGACTATTTAGTTACGTATGCTAAATCACTAATCCTATGATCAGCAGTTACAAGTAAATAACTTTGAAACTTCTATTTGTCGATAGTCCACATTCTGTGTCGCACAATTTTTAGAATTTAATCTCAGTAGCAAGCCGCATTACAATTGCTATAGCTATCGATTATTATGAAAACTAAAACAATACCAAGTGATAGACTGCAGTTAGAACAATGCACATCGTATAAGTTAATGCAAATACATGCAAATTTATGTTAATTAGACAAATATTAACATAAGCTCTACCATATTTTCATAGACGTAGACATACCAACTACATGAATCATGTTCGTCAACCGGGTGCTGATGGGTATGTAAAGCTAGATGTTATATACGTGGAAAAAAAACTACATCATTAGCATAAAATATAAGCTCATTTACATATGAACAAATAAATTGTTACAAAACCAAAAACATATACAATCATATTTATGAGTTTTGTTATTAATTCTTATTTGCTTTTTTTTTCTTTGCTGATTTAAGATTTTTTTACTATTTTTAATCTAAAGTTTTCCCAAATATTGATTTTGAATGAACATAGAATTTTGGCGTATGTTTGCAACAATGTTTACATGCATGAAAACGCTTGGATGGAATTCTGCACTTTGTAGTGTTAATGCGATTTAAGAATTGGATAGTATATCGGAATATGTTCAGATATGCTTAATAATCATGTTGTATTTTGTATATGCTGCAAAATGTAATTTTAAAATGCATGTAGTTTTTGGAAAAATATTGAGAAAAAGAAAAACTTGAATGAATCTAATGAAAATCCAAATATATGATTATGTATTTTTGAAATTAGAAAATTGCATGCTCAGAGTATGTTTGAAACATCGGAGAACAATTCAGAAAAGTAGAACAATATTAAGACAGAAAAATTGTGTCAAACATTTTGAGGATCATAAAACATGAGCTTATATTAATGATGCTGTGTGTCCAGATCTATTTGTCAATCACTTGTGAACACACTCACATTTCAAAATACCGTACTGACTCGAGTAATGTCCCACCTTTTTTGAATGTGAACTTGGATCAAAGTTAGGGGCTGGGACTTTACGCGAGGACATATGAGAGAACGTATTTCAGAACTAACCGGTCGATCTACTGAGGTAAACAATGCCAGTGAATTGTCCGACCTAGAGGAATCAAATCAATCTATTCATTGTAATGTTTTGAATCAAATATTTCAGGATTCAGTTCAGTTAATATTCTTTAAAATTATCCCCAAGAGTTTTTTCAACAAACACTTACAGGAACGTACCAATCAAGGTTAAATATGGTGAAATTATTTTGCACATCCGATCGTGACATTCGCCATTTTGTTACAAGAACAATCGCAATTGCGCATGTCCGATAGATATGATAGTGCATGCTCTTTTTATTTTTACCATTATAGGGACCCTAATTATATGAACGAAACATCGCCATCTGTTGACGATTAGAACATAAAAACAGTGAAAAGGTGTATATTCATCCGCGATCAGCCGTGATGTTCCCACAAATTATAAGACATTTTGGATAAAATGTACCCATTTCTATCATAATTGAGATGAGTTTGCTACTATTTTTAAAGCAGATTTTGATATTATGATAAATTTCTAGGTGATTCAGCAAATTATGGCCACAAATGAAATGGTATTGGGATGATAATTTGGCGACTTCTAAAGAATACCAATGGGACTTTACCCGCGTGTACATTAATTTCCTGAAAATGTTTGTAAATATACGAGTAGTACATTGCTAGAAGGTGGGATTTTACATGTGTCAGTACGGTAAATGTCCCATCATGCACTTCTATATAGACACAGGATCACCATTTATAGGCCGGTTCCCTTGATCTTGGAGGCTCCAAGATTGTATTCAGTATGGAGTGCTGAAAAGTAAAAGAAACAGGGGACCAGCATATACCAATTATACTTTATTAATCACATGACGACATATGGTAATAAGATACATTTTGTACCAGGGATTAATGTGCAAGATCATATGTCTTACTATAGTCCAACAAAGATTATGTCACTGTTTATAAATATATTATACTCTATAAATCTTGAAGTATGCAGTATACAATTAGACTCTGTTACGAGATCCATAGCATATCTCACATATTCTACAACATTGTCAACTGGTGTTTTTGTGTTGTGTAAGAGACTAGCAATGATTGATTATGTTTGATTTAGACCGAATCACTGCGTATTAATATATTTTGTGCATTAATCTTTCAAGATTTTGGTATAACTTATGACCAGTTTTGTTGCTACCACATGAACAAACCTTGAACACAAGTTTATTTGAATATTCAGCAGGATTGGGTACGTTGTTATGATTCGAAAAATACGGACTAATTTATTTCCCTTTATGGTTATATTGCTTTATGTGCGTTAATCGGCTGCTTACTGTATATTTTAAGGTTTATAGAGTATATGTGACTTCTATATGCATGCTCTTTGTTTGTGTTTTTGTAATTCAAAATTTGTGATAAGAAATATAATTCAAAACTAGTGCATTATGGGATCATCAAGATGTGGAAGTTAAATCCATTTAGGGTAATTAGATCAGGCACCTGGCTGATCATTATTCAAGGTAGAAGTATTCTTTTTGCAATAAAAGTCTAACTATTGTATACTTGTTGTCTGTAGAAACTGTAACTGTCACACTAAAATGGTAACCATTGTCAATTTTGCAAATGTTATGAGTTTTATCAAAATTAAATCAAATTTTCAATGAGGTTGATCACCTCGTAAATGTCTGAGAAAAATACAGCACAGTGGAAAAAAAAATGGATTAAATATCATGCACTTATCAATTGCACACAACAGGCACTTAACATATATGTGTATACGTATTATATATATACACCAAATTTTATGACAAAATAGCTGTTTCCATGGAAACCAGTTAATGAATTCAGCAATTTTGTCATTTGTTGCATGCATGCTTTTTCACAGCACATACTGCCAGGCTCACTCACAGAATTGGCCTATATATTAAACCAAATGCAGAAAATATATCTGCCTATTGCTTCTTTAAAGCCAAATTCTTTTCTTTCTTTTTTTTTTTTGGTTACATATACATTATTATTTTACATGTGAATTTATTGCTAACATGAATACTATGCACAACACACATATAGGTTGATCGTTATACCATATATACCAAGAAAAACGGTGGTATAAGCCTTTAAGTAAGCTTATTTTTCTAAATATTAGAGGGCTTTGCACAGAAATTTGTAGTGTTTTTAATCACTGAAGCGAATGTGCTGTTCAAGCAATATAACATACACAGATGCAGACACGTTTTACAAAATAATAGAAAAAAACTCTTGACTAAATAATCACTATACATATCTTAATTATTGTCAATATGTGACAAGATCAAGGGAAATGAGTCACTTGGCGATAATTTTCATAGCGTGACTAAGAAAAAGGTGAATTAGGGTTGTTTTTGGAGGACTGAAGGGTGAATCGGGTGACACCTTTTAGGGTATCAAAAACAACAATTTTGGGGCAATTTTCAAGCAATAGGGTACTTTTTCAAACTCTAGTGTGAAAACAGTATCGATAATCCTGATTTAGATTGTGTGAATATGGGAAAAAGGGTATATTTTGGCTTCAGAACCCTCCACCCTTTGGGGTGTTTTGAAAAACTGTGGTCACGCTATGACTGCAACATTATACTTGGCTTCAGAACTCTCCACCCTTTTTGGGGTGTTTTGAAAAACTGTGGTCACGCTATGCCTGCAACATTATATTTGAGTGCCCTCCCCGGGACATTTTGTTCTCCGTCATAACAATAACATATATCATATTTCTCTAAATTTTAAACAAGTGCAATTAAAACTGTATAAGATATGAATATTTATCTGGGTGAGGGAGGGTCACCCAGCACATAGCTGGTTACCCACCCCCATACATCATCTTCTGAAAAGGGCTCTGAATG
>JXSR01S009033.1:6100-16309 GCA_000969725.1 Ophiothrix spiculata
GCATCCAGCTCAATTGTCTGACAATGTTGTTTAAGCTATACAGTGCAAGTCAAATAAAGTGTAATCAACGGAGGAATTTGTTACAGGAAATCTGTTTATGGTTATCAACTTTAATTATACATAATAAATAGCAAATTTAATCAGCTTTCATGAGAATTTTATTTTATTGAAATTGACCAATGCATTCAAAAGTTACAGCCCTTTAAGTAAAGGTACCCAATTTTGATTTCGAACATATTTTCTTCAACATAAACTTTTTACTGTACAGCAGTTGGTAATATCTTACTGATTATGCATTGATGAACATGACGCTGCATTCAAACTTTTACACGGGCACGCTTTTTGTAGAGATACTGAAGAAGATTCAATGGTTCAGATCGAAGTACTGATGATCATTTCAGATATCAGTGCACGATATTGACAACCAATGCCATGAGATAAATCATTGCGCAACAATCATGACAATGTAACAAGCGGCACTGGCATTTTGTTGCAATTAAGTATCATCAGACTCTTAGTCCGGTTAAAGATCGCCGTCTGTTTTGTCTGTAGTTTACGGATGCCAACCAGGTCCGGGACCAGGTCCCATCACCTCAAGCTATTTAAAATATTGTTTATAAGCTAAAGACCACACAACTTTTCGTAACAGAAACAAGGAAGGCTCTTGAAGATCCTGATCTGGATGATTCAACAAAACAACAACCGAATTAGAAGAGCTGTTATGATAGATCTGAACATTACATAAAGAGTCAACTCACTACACGATATTTCACAGTCAAAATTCAACAGCCTATATTGTTTTCTTGTTATTTTAATTCCATAGGCGTTCCTATCATAAAAATTGAAAGAGACAACAGCCTTTGTAACCAGTACGCACGTAAACTAAATAGTGTAGTTTGTTCACCGTTCAAATTGGGTACCTCCACTCAAATGACTATAAGTTTAGAATGTTTTGTCCGATTTCAACACAATAAATTTTCTATAAAAGCTAATGAAATATGACATCTTATACAGAAACAATTTTCCCAAAAATAAAAGGAACTGGTTATATAAAATCACTGATAAGATTACACTTTATTTTGACTCACCCTGTATACCTTGTTTTATCAGCTTGTTTTTCAATGTAGTTTTGAATTTTGATATAAGTGATGTTCTTTCTGATAATGCAACTGCTAAGGCTTTTTGAAATAAACTTTTTTTTTAATGAAATGAAATGAAATGAAATCGAGAGGTGGCAATAGAAATATTACAAACAAAATCTAATTTTGCACATTTATACACCATAATGCCAAAGGTGGGGGGGGGGGGTTCAAGCAGAATCCTCAAAAGAAAGTGTTTTTGACAGTCCTTATACAGAGATAATGGCCATTAAAGGGGGGGGGGGGGGGGGGGGGGGGGGGTGCAACTTAAGCTGGAGAATAATTTGTGCAAAATATTTCAAATCAAATTCAGTTTGTATTATGATTAAATGCTGAAATACTGCATGCATATGATGAATATAATTGATCTTGAACTTTGAGCTAATCTCTAATTCCAGGGATGGTTATGGCTTTTTGTAATTTTGCCTGAAAATGTGAATTTCCCAATACTTTTGTACAGTGAATATCCAAGCATTTTTGCCTGAATTCAGGCAAAAACCTGAAGATAATCATGCCTGTAATTCAGATACAGCAGGGCTAAAATTGAGCGAGAATCCAAGAACCTATTCTCGCAGAGATTATTCCATAGAGGATTTTGTGTGACTTCAAGTAGATTCTCGCAAGTGAGGCAGACACATTGTGCATAAATGTAAAGAATCCAAAGATTCTTCCAAAGATTCTCCCCCAGTAAGCAAATTTCTAGCCCTGGTACAGGAATGTACGTTTTCACATGACAAGTCACAAACCTAATTAGTCTATCTACCTCTGATGTACACTTGAATGCCAGAAAAATATGTCTTGTCTGTGCTAGTATAAACATTATTAGTTGACAGAAAATATAAGAAAACAAGGTTCGATACCAAATGGAAAATAATAAAATGAGATACAATTCTTGCGTATTTTGTTTATATTTGAAACAGGAATGTAGGTTAAAGCTCAATATTTATATAGACAGAAATGACAGTACACTTTCACCAAGGAATTTCCTTGTTATTTTCACAAGAGGAAATGAATGCTGATTTTACAATTTGTTATTCTGTTAAAATTATGAACACATCTCTATGAAGATACTTTAAATGTCAATCTAATCTCAAACAATAGTCTAGAAAATGTAAAACGTGATATGATTATTAATGTTAATCATAAAATACAATAACAAGTCATTTCATTTGTTTTTATTTTCTTGATATTGCCAAGATGGATCGCTTAGAAAATTTATAATCGGTTATATAGTGTTAATTCCAATTTGTAAATCTTACCATGCAATTAATGCATTAATACTCAAAAATGTATGTACCAACACTTTACGTGTAGAACATACAAACACTGCATGGGTGATCATCTAATAAAAGAATAACTTGATATGATACTCCTCTATCGATCATCACTACTAGACAGACAGAGGGGAACTAATAGCATCCAATTAAATTATAAACTGTTATCTAATCTATTTTTCAGGTTTCTGTATCTGTGCACAGTTTTTCTAATCAGCCAGCCACAATGACGGACGCATTCAAGTTCGCAATTGCTGCAATTATTGGAATTATTACCATTATGGCACTAGTGAGTATAAATCAATTATGACTTCAAATAAATCCCTGTTATGCATTTATGTCAAAATCATAAACAGCAATAACTCATAACTCAATAACTAAAAGCTAGCTAGCAGAGTAATATAAAATAAATAGGATATATAGCCTCCTTGTGTTTTATGAGGCAATCATTTTTCCTTGAATCAAAGGTTCCAAAAAACTTAGGACAAATTCTATAAAAAGTAATAATTTGGGGTAAAAGAGGAAAGGTATTTTTGGAATAAGTTCTCCTTCCAAAGATTAACACTTAAAGAAAACATGTACTTATGAAATTTCCATTTGTTTAGTTAAAATATATATGTTTTTCTTTTCTGATTAATCAGAAGTTTAGTTACTGAAAAAACAACATGTTTTCTTTAAGAGTTAATCTTTGGAAAGAGAACTATTTCAAAAATATCTTTTTATAATACCAATTTATCCTATTTATTAGTTTTTATAGAATTTGGTTTCGTTCAAACATATCAGTCAGTAACATACTTTCTATCATAATTGTTTAGTGCCTCCCAATTGCCAGTGCTACGACTCCTTTTTTCTTTCACTATAACAGTTAAATCCAAAACGTCTCTATTTACCATAGTCATATACCATGATAAACCTACCTCTTTTCTATTATCTTATTGTATTTTTGAGACAGTAAACGCACACCTACACACACACACACACACACACAAATAATTGTATTTTTTGTGCAAATCTCACTATTTGATTTTGTTTCACTGCTTCAAAATTTATCATAGTGTCTTATTATATTGATTTTACACTATTGTCATTTTGTTTTGTCTACATTTTACCATTTTCATCTCTTGTGATGTTAGCTTTGACAAGCTGATATATCGATTGGTTCCAAAAAGTAACACACTTTTGTTACATCCAGATTTTTGAAGTTAGAATTAATTCAACGTGCAAAGCAACAAAACTGCAAAACAACAATTTTCTTGTCACTAAAGTAAGAAAAAAATGTAAAGCGACAAACTATAGTGACATAAGTGTAAAACCAGCATTTAGCACTACTGACATTTTAAATACTTAAATTCAATACAATCATATTACCTGATAAGTTGATAATCGCCTTCTTCTCTCTTCATCACAGTTCACATCCAAGCTGTCTCCGTTCACCGTAGCAGCCTCGGTAGCAATTGTCATAGGAGTTACACTAATCGCCATGGTTTTTGATAAGATAAAGACTGAAAAAGTAATAAGTATTAAATGAGGATAATTTTTTCTATGGATTTTGAATGAGATATATTGTTCTTGTACAAAATGTAAATCAGATGTAAAAAGGAATTTTATATGTAAAATCAGTAGTTATTTAATAATTTATGAGACTTTGTCAAGTGTCTATAACTATACTTAAGTCTGATACACCTTAACATATGATAGTTAAAAAAGTTGCCCCACATAATGAAAAGTGATCCTCAATGGTTGTTTGTGGCTGAGTGCAATAAATTTTGTGAAATTCAACTGAAAATGAAATGTGCTTTTTGATATTTTATCAAATGTGCCCTTGTAAGAAGCCACCATGTTAATTTAGATTGATACCCTGGTCACATAAGCTTGCGGCGAGGTTACGATGTGTTTACGGCGTCATACCAGGTAGATTTCATCAGACACCGGTCGGACACCGACCGGTGTCCGGTCGGTGTCCGTAATGCCGTAAGACGCCGGAAGCATGCCGCAAGAATTTAATTCTGAGTTAAAACCTTGCGGCGTGTATACGATGTCTTCAGTTATGGTCTAATAACCACCGGAGTCCGACCGGTGTCCGACCGGGCATCGCAAGAGATCGCAAGCATTCAGCGGTGTCATACTGATGTCATACCGGCGTTGCGGCGTTGCGGCTTTACAGACGCCGGTTGGACACCGGTGGTTATGTGACCAGGGTATCCACAATGATTTATATGATAAGATTTATTGAATGCATGGGCTTTAAGTTACTAGCAATATCTATATTCCGTCTGTTATATCAATATAAACGAGGGATATATTGCATTTGCTTATAATGTGGATTAACTCAAAAACCAGCAATAAGCCTCTACATTATCTGATTTTAATTTAGTTTTTGTGGAATTATTCTAAGATCCCTCAATCTAATTTGTATATGAATAATATAGAAAGCATATGATTTGATGACAGGCATGGAATATTTTCATTGTTTGAATATGTAACACGAGACTTCAGTTATGCAATGTCTTATTAGAGGCTGGTATGATAAATGAATAATCATGGACATGTTGAAAGCATCCCAGATTGTATTATATATATGTATGTACTGAATTTATAGAATCCCCAATAGTGTAACATGACTAGTTCTAGGAGGGAGAAGCATTTTCTTTACTCATCATCTCTACTCTCTTCCCCCTTGACCATTACGACACTGGGTTTTCCAGAGTTGACATTTTGTTACTGTGTTACTGTTCTGTCAAAAGATTGTAACTAAAAACAAAATAGCAGAAGGATATATGAACAAATAGGTGGACTAAATAAATCAGCCTTCTGATTAGTTGATCCACATGAAACTTAACATCATCTGTGTATTGCCTCTGCAAATGAAGTACCCCCCCCCCCCATTTAAAAAAATAAAATTAGAGTTAAAAGAACTTAACAGCATAGTGACAAATTTTGTATGCAAGTTTTTAAAATACAACATTATTGGACAATATACCAAATTGGTTAAATAGTCCACAACTTTTCTTTAAAAATCATTGAAAACAAACACACCCCACACACTTGAGATAAATCTAATTCAATTGAGGAAAGAGAATTGCTATAAACAAGGTTACTAGAATAAATCGTTCAAATTCCATCTGCACCAATGTTATCTGTGTGTGCTCATATATCAGCATGAACCAATTGAAGCTATTGGCAAATCAGATAGAGAATGAAAAAGCATTGACATTTTATTCATGTGAATGTGAAATCAAATTGTATACAGGGCTGGGAGTAATGGGATATTTGATTTAACTTGCCTAGGACTCTGAGCTTTGTCTGCATGCTATGTTTATCAGAATCAGATTTTATTAACATTCACCAAACATAAAGGTATAGTTAATATAAAACAAAATAACAAAGAATAATATATAAACAAAACAAATTCTAAAACTATGAGAGTAAAATATTAAACAGGACAAGTTATAATAACGATAATCTAAATGACAGCTAACCTGACTATCAAGTGAACATAAGCAAATAATAGACATAGTGCGGCGAGGTCAAACTTCTACAACATTAATTTAAATATAAATATTATTAATTACAATCTAAATACGCATCTGCAAAATCAGAACTATAATGAAATGTCAAAATCTAGGTCATTACTTGATAAAATCACTAGAAAGAGATAATAGACAAAATCATGTAATATCATTACGAATCTTATATGTCTCTGATACAAAAGTTATAACACTATTTACAATATCATAATCTGAAGCACCAATTAAAGTATACAACAAGGTTTCAGAGGTTAAATGTTAATATCCAAAGTCTCAGAAATGTCATCAAATAATTTCTGTCATATATCATTATATATAATACAGTTCATGAAAAAGTGAAACTCATCCTCAATTTCACTCCCATTACATTGCAGAATTGACAAATTCTATTTATCTAATGTGTTACACTAAGAATAGAACATTGATTTGTATGGTGAGATAAAAATCTCAAATTCAGCTATTAATATATAGACCCGATTAATTTCTACAAGAAGGCATCCTGCAACTTTAGATTTTTGTGGAGATTTGATATCGTATCCACTTGATCAATTCAACTATGTCATTTGACAATTTTTTTAAATTAATAAAAACAACCACTCTTAAACATATGACAAATTATTGACTTGTATTATCTAAGTATTTCAACCCATTTTGGCATGCTTATATTTAATAACTAAAGATGATGTACATTCAGAAAATCACAAATTGAATTGGATGAGTGGATACAGTATTGTTTGTTGACAACCATTTTGGGTCTTAAAGCCATGTGCAATTGATTCAATTCAACCAATGTTAGAATTACCAACCAATGTTTGAGCCATGCAGATGGAGGCGCAGTATATACATGGAGAGTATTCAAAATACTAAAGAAGACGTTTATTTACCTATATAACATTTTAAGGTAGCTTGCGGCACAAAGCTCAAGTTGTATTGCATTTTAAGATGAAAAGTTGAAAGGAACTTTGAAAAGTATATCTAATGCTAACAATGGAAATGGAGCAATATGTCAACATGGGTTACTGGAGACAAGGGCCCGTATTCCAGAAAGATGTTTAGCTAAACCATTGTTTAACTGAGCATCAACTGTCCAGGAATGATACGCACCATTGCAGCTTTCAAGCAGAACAGTTCAATGAGTCGTGCTGTTGACGGGAAATAAAACCTTGATTTAGCTAAACACCTTTCTGGAATACGGGGCAAAGTGTTTACTGTGCTATATTGCATAGTTACGTTTGTACGTTTTTCGCCTTTACCGGAAGATTTTACTTTGTACATTTGTAAGCTATTGTTCATATATGCACCACATGCACAATATTTGCATGTACTGAAGTACACTATATAGTCGCGTGAAGAAAACCTTTTCACTTTTATGCGTCGTGTGTGCCGAGGTTAAAGTTCACACGCAAGTCATGCGATACTCATGAGCTCACGTAATTTGACAGTTCTGTTGCTGCGTGACTTGATAATCGATTTGATTGGTTTGTTGTTCACACACTGTGCGATTTGGTACTGCCCAGAATGAAAAGGGGTTTTTTTTCAGACTACTATAGAGTGTTCTCTCTTGTAAAGCATTTCCGATTACCTTATTACTATCTACTGTCAATCAATCAATCATCTGCCTAGAATATATGCAAGAAATATTTACTGGTCAAAGTAGAGGACACAACTGGAAAATAGCATGGCCGGAAGAAGTAGGTCTGGGGCAAATGGTTCATAGAATTGTGTACAGATGTCTTTTCTGTATGTGTAAGCTTTGTAAAATGGATTCCTTGTTTAAAAATAGTCTGAGATGTGTTTTCTGTTTGCGCAAGCTTTTTAAAACAGATTGCTTGTTCAAAAATAGACAAAATCTTTCGTCCCTCACATGTTCAAAAGGTGACCGGAAAAAATCAATTGATCCTAAGGATGTGATTTTGCGCAGTAGAGTCAAATGATCACCAGATTTTTGTTAAGTTTAACCCAGTGTGTGAGTGAAAATGGTACACCTAGTCTGGTCTCACCCATTTGATGTACAAGTTGCTAGAAGTTAATGGATAGTTCAAAATATACTTTTGCATATATGAAATAGCAGACAACAACCAGGACAACAACAATCAGTACCCATGTACTGTGTTTCTCTCTCTTGATAGTAAGAAAATGAGGACGAGGGCAAGAGCGCAATCACAGTACCCTTCATTCAGGCTGCTCTGAGGAGGGTGCCTTGTTCTGTTTATCTAGTAAACACAAACATGCAGAAACAAGGATGAGAAAACACAAGTTATCAAAGCATCCATCAACCCTCCTGTCAATCTGCTGAGGAGCATCACAGCTGTGTCATCCATGCTAAATTTGAATACAAGCCAAACAAATTCAGCTCTAGCGGATGAAATAAAGTATCTTTCAAATTATTTAAAATCTTTATAAATAAGAATTAAAACAATCAAAAAGAATATCATCAGTTCAAGAGTGCATCGGATGCAATGCTGAACGGGTTTGCTCTATTTTCGGATTTGTTACAGAGCAACATCTGTGTAATGAATTTGATTGCGAGCCAAAATGTTTGCCGTCACATGCTACTTCATCTATAAATACTTAGTGAGTGCGTATTTAGATGTGACCTTTTTATTTGTTGTCTGATGTCTACATCTTAAGTCTGGTGATCAAGTATCGACATGAAATGGATGGGCCCAGATGCACGTATACATTTGTCAAAAGTGTAAACACAGGGTTCCCAGCACAAAATGAACTGATTTTTCCATGATCAAGTCTCAAAATTCCATAACATTTTTTACAAAAAATGCAAAAAACAGTTACTTTTGAACCAAGTAGTACAGAGACCTGACATATCGGGGAAAATGAGTTGTGGAACCAGCTTTCAGGTCTGATCTAAATTTCCACGCACGTTTGATATATGATTTACAGAATTGATCAAAAATGCGCGAAGTATCATCCCTGGTAAATGGTATGTTTGAGCCTATGGTGAGGCTGTACTTTACATCAAGATCATTATAAATAAACAGTTCCCACATATCTTCAGAACCTGCATTTATTAGATTGCACTCAAGTTTCTTGTATTCATCAATCCTAATTTTGTTGAATGACCTACAGACAAAAAGGAAGTGTTTCGGATCTTCAATGCCAATATTACATAAAGTACAAATACCATTAATTTCTGGTGTCCATTTGCTTAATTTGTAATCAAGTGGAAGTGTATTGGATCTCAGTTTGAACTTTAGGCTAGCCCCGTAAAAGTCCGTTTTGTCCAAGAAGTACTCCAAGCTAGGACAATCCTTGATTTTAATATATTCTGCGAGTGACGACTTGGAGTGAGCTTAATTTAGCCACTCGTTATTAAAAATTGACTTTAGCACACTCTTGATGGAATTTGCCCAGTCTGGATCTTCTGGTGCTTTTACTGACTGAAATCATTTTTAAACTATGTCAAATGACAACCAAACCCAAATTTAAATTTCCAACTACACAGTGATACCAGTAATTTAATTTTGCCATCACTTATCATCGGTATTATAGTGGTTGGGTTTAATCAGTGGTACAAGTTATCTCTTTTTCTATCAGCAAGATAACAACCAGGAGACAATCACAGCTTTAATAGGGGCCAAGTACGGGGCCAACAGCTTGTGTGCATAAACTTAAGCTTTGCTAAAGAAACAACATCTATTAGATCAATGTCAGTGATGTACTCAGTTTTTCAGAGTGTTGTCTATCAATAGAGTTCATGTTAGGGATTCAATGTTGCTCTTAAGAGTAAATCTATGTAAAAACCACATGATCGACGGCAGAAGGGGGTCGGCAATTTTTGTTCATATTAGGCCTGTGGCATCCCTATGACTCACTCTTCATCCCAGTGCACTAAAAAAATCACAGTGTTTCTAGGTATAAAATAAAGGGTAGTACAAAAAATGCATAGTTTCATCCTTGTTTCCTCACCTTCAAAAACATGTTCTTGAGTATGTGAATTTGCTATTCATTATAACCTGGATATTTCGAGCTAGTATTGTTTTAACATGTTATAAACATAGTCACCTTTATTATAACTGTAGATAAAATAGCAGTGTTCCTATATTTTGAAAAAAAACATGTTCTATTTTTCAAAAAAAATCACATTTTAGGCCAAAATATGTCATATTTGATGTTTTCGTTTCTCTTTTGGTCAGTAGTTATACATTTAAGTTTTATTGTGGTTGTAATATTTATTGTTGGGCCCACTATAATCAAAAATAAAATCATTGTATTCCGGCTGGTTTATACTAGAAACACTTACAAACTTGT
>JXSR01S009033.1:29914-40108 GCA_000969725.1 Ophiothrix spiculata
TCCTACAAAACTTATATATTTTCTTATCATTAAAAAAGAAATAATAGGTTATTCTTTTCAATTTAGTTAAACTTCAAGCCCATGATATACTAACAGGACGCAGCGTGCGATTTGATTTTAGACGCTTTTAAGACACTAACTTGATGCTTGCAAGTTAAAATAATTCGAACCTTTGCGTAGGTAGACGCTAGCTGCGTCTTAAAAGTATATCATGGGCATTATTTTGTCTGTTCTTTTGCATACCTTAACTCTATAATAAGACAGTCAATTACTTGATACCATTCCATGATTCTAAATATAGGAGCATGTACTCCGGGAACAGATTCGTAATTTGACTGAGAATGCGCTATCGAGCCAGTTAAGAGTTGTTCCTTGCTTACGCACAATTTGGTTGAAAAATGTAAGATTCGTATTGTTTTGTAGTCAAGTAATAGTAGCGTACAACAGAACGCAGAGCGGGGTCACTACGCACTCACACAGAGTCGGTTAAGACATGGTGGCCGCGTGGCACAATCCCCTAACTTAGCCTAATTTTTAGAGTGCAAATAGACCTGTTTCCTATCTGTATTAATCTATGTAGGAGCAACTCTTGATCTTTCATATCTGTACCATATGTAGACAGTGAAGATTAAATTGGGCTTCAAATGTATTCAGCTGCCTAATACCCTGGTCACATAACCTTGCAGCGAGGTTACGATGTGTTTACAGCGTCAATTCAGCAGATGCCGATCGGACACCGGCCAGTGTCCGACCGTAGTCCGACCGGTGTCCAGACGGTGTCCGTGAGCCGTAGAGATGCTGGAAGCATGCCGCAAGAATTTAATTCCGAGTTAAAACCTTGGGGTTTGTATACGATGTCTTCAGTCATGGTCACATAACCATCGGTGTCTGACCGGGCATTGCAATCATTCACCAGTGTCATACCGATGTCATACCGGCGTTGCGGCCTCTTGCGGCTTATGTGACCAGGGTGTTACTACAAATCACACAGCATATTCATCATTATTCAGTTTTTGAATTAGCTGACTTGGCTTCTCTTATGAACTCTGGATTAAATGTAAAATAAAAACAATTTACTGATTTTTCTTCCGCATTAATGAAAAGGAGTACTCATTTTGCCACATTTTGGATTATGTTCTCAATGGTGATTTTGCATAAAGTTCGGGAACATTTACACTTAACCTCTAGTCTTCATACACAAGTGAAATTCCTTTTAAATACATAAGAGCGCTACTTTTTACTTTTGCAGCACAAAACACTCTAAACATTAAATATACTCTAAATTCTGATATAGTGTGCATTTTCCCACTTTTTGTAATGTGTCACCCTTTTTATATATAATAATAAAATGTGACAAATATTGTTGGGTCTGATTTTTAACGAATGCAACTTTTTTTTTATCATCTGCTTAGTGAAGAAGATCTGTTTGTGTTGTGGTTATTAATATGTTATCAGACATATCAGCAAGTACCTGGATAGAGACACATTACACAAAGTTGTCGGTCAATGATCCTGTCGCGTTTTGATTATGGAAATGCCCTTCTATATGGACTTCAGGCTAAAGATCTTGCTAGTCTTCAATCACTTCAATGCAAGGCTGTGAAGTTGATTTTTTCAGCATCCAAACGTGACAGCCCTTCACCTCTAATGCACTCTGTTCATTGGCTACCTATCAAGCAAAGGATCAATTTTAAACTTTGTCTGTACATTTACAAATGCATGAATAACAGTGGACCTGGATATTTTATCAATGACATTCAGAAGATACAATCTCCACCTGCTGGTCCTATCACAAGATCTACTAAGGACACTACTCTTCTTCGAGTACAGTATGGCAAAATTTCCATCGGAGACAAATCATTTACTGTTGCTGGTCCACTGCTATGGAACAAACTTCCTCGTCAAGTCAGAGAGGCTTCTTCTGTCGCTGTATTCAAGAAAATGCTTAAATCTCACCTGTTTCCATATTAATTTTGTTCTTGTTGTTTATAACAGGATTTTTTTCCCCTTTCTTTATTCTGTGCGCCTTGATCATTTTTGTAAAGGAGCGTTACAAACACTGTATGTATGTATGTATGTATGTATGTATGTATGTATTAAGATGTTTAGGAGCAAAACATGGTGTGCACTATATTGGAATTTAAAGTATAATACCATGTGTGACATAATTTGTTGTATTTGCCACCTTTCTAAAGATGTTGTAATATACTTTTATTTTATTCAAAAAATTAACAAGGTTGATTGAATTTTGTTGAACTAATTTTCGTTTTTCAATTTTTCAGATTTCTTTTGTGATTTCCATCCACCACCATGTCGCAGAGCTTTAAGATTGCAATTGCTGCTGTAATTGGAGTAGCTACAATTATTGCTTTAGTGAGTAGTCACAGCTTATAACTTAAAAGAATTTGTCTTAAAACATTAACAGTTTTGAAAATTAAAAACAAAATCAATATTGAATGTGATGCATTCACTCAAAAGGAACTAGTTACATTTTCGATATTGTGACAGTCAACATTTTTGCCCACAAATTTCAGTACTCGTTCACGAATAAATTCAACAAATTATATTTACATAATCGCTTATTTGGCAAAGTACGGTACCTAACTTTGTGATGTGATTGAATTGAAGTCTCCAAGATTTCAGATACATGGTTTTTTCTTTTTACTTACCTATTTAGACCTATAATTGCTAATTGTATCAACGGTAGAAATGGAGGGCATTGGGCTATTCCAGAAATTAATGGTACACCCCCTAAAGAAGGCATGGGATTCCCAAATATTTTTCATGAATTTCTCAGTGGGAAATCCCAAAATAAATCAACGTTTTTCCTCTATGATGGTTAAGAAGGCATTGGAATTCCGAAATATTTCCGCCAATTTAGTGCATATTCAAATGGGTAACGAAGGCATGGGAATTCCCAATTTTCTGTCTTAAGATGGAATATACCCCTAAAGAAGGCATGAAAATATCAAACCTAGAATTCCCAATTTTTCCAGAAAAAATATGGATGCCTTCTTAAGGGGGAGTACAGTTAATTTCTGGAATAGCCCATTTAGCCAATAGGATAGAAAATAGAGTTCATTAAGTTGAGATTATCACTTGGGAAAAATAGACCTTTGCAAGTAGAGGCATGAAAATAAGGGTCTAGTCTGGCATGCCCTTTCAACCAACATACAGGAGTAGCCCACCTAGACACAGCTTATTAACAGTCTCTGTTCTTTCTGCTTTCATTTCAGTTCACCTCTAAGCTGTCAGTGTTCACTGTATTTGCATCAGTAGGAATTGTCATAGGAGTTACACTAGTCGCCATGGTTTTTGATAAAATTGTCATCAAAGAGGCAGATGAAAAACAAAAGTAGCATTGTGCTACGATTCGGTGTAAATAGTTTTCTATGAGGGGTAGTTTTTTATGACACAAAAGTATTATATAAATGCAAACATTATTGGGAGTCTTGAACTTACACTCCTCAGGGTCGTCAGGCATTTGACAGATCTACACAACACTGAATCTTGGGGTCACAAAAAAGAGAGCATGATAAATTTTACACAGTGTTTTATTTGTTCAAAGTGAAGAGATGTTCAAGCCCAAAGTGAATATGAATGAAGGCTTGTGGAAGGTAAGATTCAAGACTCCCATTGCCCAGGGGCCGCTCGAAGAAAAAAGTGGTACGCATGCTCGTCAGAAAAAACATAGAAAAAGGGTCGGATTTTGGCCGATTGGCGTCGTCAATGTCTTTAGAAAAAGGGGTGCCTTTTCAGGATAAGTTTCGACATTAAGGGTCGTCTTTTTAAGATATCGTCGACTTAAGAGTCAGTTTTTGCACCACCTACTAGTATTCTAAAATTCCAAGAAATACATCAGAAAAAGCTACCAATGTGTTATATTCATGTTTTTATGGTAGAAAATAGTGTGTTACGCCGTTGAGGTCCATTTCAGTGTGTTTCGCCATTAAGGGGTCAAATATCTATTACGCCATTTAGGGGTCAATTTTAATGTACTACGACATTTGGGGTATGATTTGAATGTTTACGCCATTAAGGGTTGGAATTTGCCGCATATGATTATGACATTTAGGGTCCAATTCTGAGGTGCTCTGACGAGCATGCATACAACTTTTTTTTTTCGAGCGGCCCCTCGGGTCCCATTGATGCTTGCATAAGCTTGGGAGGAGCACATGTTTGATCACTATTTTTTAAAGGACACTGACAAAATAAGACAAGGATATAATTAGATTGACTTTATAAGCAGGAACCAATGAAATGAGTCTAAATTTAGATTTTTAAAAAGGAAAAATCAGTCAAATTACTCAAGTTTGTATTGCAAAATTATACCATCTCATGATTTTTTTAAGAGTTCCATCAATTTCACTGCATGACACCGCTCAACATCTAGTAATGCACTTTAAAATTATAAAAATTTGGGCATCGGCAGACATTGAGCAATGTTGTGGAAATTTGAATGTGTCATATGTTCCTTTGTGGAGAAAAAATTAAGATAGAATGAAAAACAAATGAAAAACAAAAACAAAATATTTTCAAAAATGTGCAATTTTGATGTTTTGCCCAAATGGGTCATACATGTTTCGTTGGTCCCTTTAACCATGGATGGCGTTTTGCCTAAAAAGCCCCACACATTGGTCTCATTTTAAACAACTGTGCAACATCATGGCAAAAAAATCATCAAAATTCAGAAACTTTTAAGTTTCTTTGTATTCTATTATTTTTGCCATTATATTGATAAAGTCAATACCACTTTTAACCTGAAACGTTGCCAATGTGTTTCTGTGTCCTAAAACTCTAATGTATGATTTAATGTTCATTTATTATGCAAAATTAGATCGGCGGGCAAATCATATGTTAATGTTTTAGGCCATAGAAACAAATTAGTCAAGTTTCATGCCCAAATTATGTAAAATAAAAGTAACATGAAGGTTTATTCATAAGATATTGTTAAAATATTGGTAAATATAAATATTAATGAGCATATATTGCAAATTTTGCTCATTTACTTTATCAATTTTTTTATTGGCAAAAATGATGAAACTTAAAATACATACAATCGAATGTCCGATTTCCGTCAAACAAAAACTTTTTGCTCTGTGTGTTAATCTTTACTTGTTCAATTTAATCAAAAGACTCTAAATTCAGTTTCTGTTATCCAGAAACATCCTATTGAACTACCTTAACTAGGCATTGTAAACTCATTTATGGTGTTATACATGTCATATTTACAATGAAGTCAATGTGATTTTTGTTTATATTTGTGTTATGTTTGATATTTTTCAAATGATAATGATGAGATTTATAAATTATGGGATGCATGGCTATGAGATACTGATGGCCCTACTACAATACTCTAAAAGCCATTTATTCTCTAGAGATACAAAAGAGTAAAGACTTATCGAGTTCATGAATGGCTGTTAGTACCAATCATCTGATGCTAACGGTATCAAAGTAAACAGAAACGAAAATTGCTGTATATCAAGTGTAATAAACAATTTGGTTATTAAATAAGATGTAGTCAAGGAATGGTGTGGGTGCATTAAAGGAATGGTGTTGGCATTTAGTAGAGTATTGGGGTTAATATCCTTTGCGCTTTGTCATTCAATATTTACAAAAAACACATACAGTCAAATCAATTTTTGTTTTTTCATCCATTTTTGTTGCTTTCCAGTTTATTCTTTTTACAGCAACATTTTCCTTTATTTTAGCACCATTAAAGATGATCGCAACGATAATTTTCACCAACACATGGTTGATTTTAATTTCTAAAAAAACACTCACTTGGGATGGCAATGAACATTTTTGTTATTTGTTTTTGTTATTTATGCATTATCTTCCTGGTAAGCGGTGATCAACACAAAAAAGCGCAAAATAATGTGTGTTGCTGTACCAACTGGTCTTCAGTGGAGAAACTTTTGAAGTGTGTTTTCCTATACCACAAAATGGTCAAGTTGATGATAAATCAAAAGAAAAAATATGGGGTCACTGTCCATTTTAATAAGATACCCTATTCACTCGTCTAATTCAACTATTTTCCATCTGACAATCTCCTAAAAATTAACAAAATCCCCATTTCCAAAAGTTTGACAAATAGTCATACTCTATGATCGACACATCATTTCAATTATTTGAACAATTTTTGGCACGCTAGTATGAAAGCGTTCAACTGTAACGTGATCTAAATTCCGAAAATGAGTAGTTGTATTGGACAAGTGGATACGGTATCTGAAGATGAAATGTTAGGTAAAATGTTGCAAGGGGATACCCAATAGCAAGAGAACATTATAATAATAGCAAGAAAATGTTTCAAACTTGCAATGTTCTAAAAAAGTTAAAATCATAGCCATAAAAGCATCAAATATATGCCCCAGGACCTCCCTATACAAATAGTATTCTCCGATGTCAAGAACTGTTTCAAATGTCAATGGAGTGTTAATATAAAAACATTGAATATACTGCTACTCAGTCTTGCCAGAAGTTCATATCTTTGCATCATTCATGTACCTCAAATAAATGTCTGGCTTCCTCAATAGTATCATATATAACTTCTCCTAAACAAGCTTAAACATGGCCTCATCAATTTACAGAGCCTCAGCTGAGGCAGTCGGCATTGCTGGCATTCCCTCACATAATACTGGAGATGTATCAGATTATTGCCCAGGCTTCTCTGGCAAGTTATTGCTATTATTAGAAAGTATATATTGTATTTTCTACAGGGTAAAAGACTGTACTATAATTCTCTATACAGGATCAAGATATATGTTTAGTCATAATGAAAATGTGTGTGGTACTTGACAAACTTTTTTAAAAATGAAAATCAAACTTAAATTATGGCAAAAAGTGATGATACTGCAGCTTAAACATGGTTAAAGTAAGTTCTCTGATGGGTTCACTATATGATTGGCTAAACAGTTGCTAAAATTCAAGTTGCATTCATCTTAAATCAGAATTGATAACAATTTTTCACAATTTTTCAGCCGCATTGACAGGAGGGGAAAAAAAACCTGGAAAAACGTGCTATATACTGGCACTCTATGATATTTCCTTTATTGTTAGTTCTGCAACCTATATTATTTCAACATTAAAACATTTTCTTAAAAGTGTCATGTAAAATTTAATGATTAATTGCTATTTTTACTGGTGTGAATGTTTGCAGTGATTTATGAATGTAACATTGTAGATTTAAAATGTACAGTTTCTAGATGTTTTATATCATTGAGATAATAAAGAAGATTTGAATTGGCATTTTGTGCAAAGAGTTTCATGTAAACTTGTGATTTAATTTGTTTAAATAGCTTCAATTGCAAACACACCAACCTCTTGAATATTTCAAAAATGCAACTGATTTGAAATATTTATGAGAGCTTATGAGCGATGGACTTATAACTTTATACTGCATTTCATTTTGTTCAGAGTATATTCTATTCATTGCTCAATTATTACTGCAACTTGCAATGTTATCACCTCTCCCCCTCCCCCCCCCCCAAAAAAAAAAATACAAACAATCACCTTCTCTACTAGCTCCAATAACCAATCGAGTTGTGCAACTCCACAAATAGAAAACCAATTAGCACTAGTGTGAGTAGCACTCATTACAATTTTTTTATTGTGGTCTAGATGAGTTTGAACAAAGGAATTTTTAAAAGGAATAAGTTCTCAATTTGACCGACGAGTTACCCTCCCGGGTTTACCCTACGGAATGGCAGCCACCTTGATAGTCTTTGAACCTCTGTCATTTCCGGGTACGAGTACAACACTTTGAGATTCTTGGAAAGAAATATTGCAGTGAAATCGGCTTTATCTTGCTCGGCGCAAGTTGCAACAGAGGCTGCTGTTAATACAAAAATAGTTTGTACATGAGTAAAATGCACAAGCTATTGGTGCATTAATGCAAGATTTACATGATCAGACAATAAGATTGTGGCAAGGATTTATTCTGCTCATAAATTTCTTGGCTTGGATCTTATTTTGGTTGAAAATATTATCTCGTATGTGCTCCTCAACCAAAGTGTCAAAAGAGAAATGGGCATTTTTTAATGCTGGAAAGAACAGTCAATACCATTAAAGGTGGTTGCAAGTCACAACAATATTAAGGATGAAATAGGAAAAGTAGAATTTGGCCCAATCACTTCAAATGAGAAATGGGCAATCTGACCTGTGAATATTTCTTTACATTTAGCATGCGAATGGTTCATTTTATACATTAAAGGATGCTGGTTCCTGAAGTTCAATTCTCCCACAATGTCTTAATATTTTTGTTATATGATGTATTTTACCTAATATTTATACAAAACGAAATTTCCTGAAAACAAGTCATTTTTAGTACAGGGTGTCCACGAATGATTTATACCCGACTATCAGATTTTTTTGTGGAGCAGTGGTTGATGTTTTGGTCAAATCTTGTTAATTTTCAAACTAAACATGTCTTTAGCGTTCTGAAGAATTTTGAATTTTTTAAATCGCATGTTCCTGTGGAAAGTTATAGAGATATTTCCAAACAGGGTATATTTTGCGAATTGTCAATTTGTAATCAGAGAAATTGTCAAACTTAAACATTCAATTAAAACCCTGACACCCTTTACTTTTCTAAAGTTAAAACGTGAAATACAATTGAAGTTTTATTTATTGGCTGTGATGGATATAGGATATAAAGGGTGTCCTTAGGAAAAAAATGACGATTTTGGTTACGGTTTACAATAGCTGCGTCGGGACTTGTCGCAATACAGCTTTACAATAGCCAGTACAAATAATGTAAGAAGATGTTACATGTACTCGCCTAAGGGAAACCCACCTGGAAACTTTACATTTGACCATGTTGACATTGCTAATTACAACTGAAGTTAGTTTAAATGGCTATTATGGGTAACAACTCAATATTAGGACCAGAATTTGTCGACGGAACTGTGATTCCTCAACTTGCCCGCCAAAATGGTGTCCTGCTCCATATCTGATTAAGTCTATCTCTCTAATCTGAGTAGGAATAGATTCAGAAGTCTGCAAGGTAATGCTTTTTGTAGATCTTAGAAAATTACAAAAGCAAAGAAAGAATATTTGAATTTGGTCAAGTTGTATTCATTACACTTTACAAACTTTAGTAAGTTTGCATGTTACACATATTTATTCGTATTATACTTGCATTTTTATAGATCAAAACCACGTTTACATCATTTTTCAATTACGTCATCATGCAAAGCAATGAAGCATGATAATTGATGAAACCTATAGAAAATGTAGAAGACTTATCCACTATTGTAGGAAAGCTGTTGGTTTTATGAAAAATTATGATTTAACATTTTTTCTGATTTTTTGAAACCGGGTATAAATCATTTGTGGACACTCTGTATCTTGAATTCAGGAAAAATCATGAAAACTTTCATCCCTGTTTGTGCTTTATGCATAAAAAATGCCAAACCAATAAGGCTACTCTGCAATAATAATACAGTGTACATTGTTTTAGGGTTCAAAACATGCTTTTGAGCACAAACCAAAATAGGTCTGATTTTGCTTAACGGATGATAAAATGAAGCTTTCATTCTTCATTAATCCACAACAATAATTTTTCTTAATTTATCATCTGAATAAAAGTTGTGACACACAAGGAGACACATATGTGACCGTCCAGCCCGTATGAGCAGTAAATGCCAGAAACTTCATTTTGTGCTACAGGTGAAAATAAATATCAAGGTCATAATTTGCCGAAATTGATTTCTTGACAGATTCACAATCCTGGTGCTTACTACAAAATACCAGCAAAATTTCATTTCAAGAAAGTGATAGGAAATGTGAAATAAATTGGCATATTCTTAAGACGATCAACAGAAAATATAGGGCTTACTAATCTTTGAACGCGTTTATCTCAGTTATACGTTTTACTCCCTGACAACCTTTGACGGACCATAACTAGACTTCTGGAAATCGTGTGAAGTTCATTAAGGTATCATGTTAATTCTTAAAGCATGATCTTTGCAAATAATTAAAAAAGTGAAAATGGCAAGAGCTGGCATTTACTGCTGTTTTGGGCTGGACGGTCACATACAGGAGAAAATGAGAAAATGCTCACTGTATTAGAATTTTGAAGTATATCACTATATGCCATTTTGTGATCAAACTTTGTCAAGATTTAATGATTTCTTTGATAAGGCCATTTAAATACATTGATATGTTTGTCTCAAAGCTCTCCTACTCTTGAAA